>JASVER010000060.1:5488095-5569170 GCA_030449065.1 Oceanodroma leucorhoa | reverse complement strand
AAAAAAAAAAAAAAGAAAAGGAGGAAAGAGGTAGGAAAACCCTTTTTTGGGATGGTTTTAGGGTCATAGGTTCTTAGCACCGATGCAGACTGTTTCATCAAAACCAATAAAACTGCCCAGTCCTATGCTTGTTTTTCAGCCAGTACTTGAAAACTGTTTGAGTCATGTTTGTCACAGAGCTGGCAATTGTAAGAATAAAATGATGGCTATCCACATATGTTTGGGCAACCCCTGTACTCTAAGGTATTAATAATTTGGTTCTGCGGAGCAAGAAAAGTGCTAGTGAGACCGTTCTCGTGGCTGCGCTAAGCACTTGCTGTCCCAGCAGCATTTTCCGGTCCTGTCCACAAAAGTGCAGCATAGCACTGAAATAATAAGCTTGTGTGTGTGTCAGACGTGGGATGTCAGATCTTGGCAGAGAAAGATTTCAATTTCAAGCTTGAGAGAACTGAAAAGTAATGGCTTTTCTTTAAAAAAAAMCCCAAACCCAAACAAACTGCTTTGCATCTCCCGGGAACAAAAGAAGGGAAATAAATGAAAAGGCCTCGGGGTGGGTATTGCAAGTAGGGTTAATTGTTCCTTCCATCAAGATGCAACACAGGAAAGTGTCGTTAGGGGGAGTTGACAGTTTCCTTTGTCTGAAACATGGACTTCTCGCTTCCAGTCGAGATACTAAATATGCAGTGCTTTTTTTTGGAAATCGAAATTGTGTACCCAGGGGAAAGACAGCTGCAGAACATGTCAAGATCTGCTGATTATAAGGGGTTAAAAACTGCCTTTTCTCTTCCGAGATTGAGAGTTTAAAAAGCTGGGCTGAGCACCACTGCTTTCCCAGCCTGTTTGCCTCAGGCTGTTGTGTTTTCACTAACATTGTTCATCTGAGCCCTTTAAATCCCTGGGTTTGCCAAGTAATATCAGCAGCAGGTGCAGAATGAAGATTGTAAAGCATTTGCTTCTTCCCTTATGTTACGCACACACCAACCGTCCTTTCTCCGAGTCCCTGCCTTGCAAACTGGGTGTTGTCAGCTCCAAATGATGTTTGACTGCTTGTTCTTTTTTTATTGTTATTCTCAGGTGTTTTAAGGAACTGGAACCATGACAGACTCCAAATACTTCACGACCAATAAAAAAGGTGAGTGTTAAGCTGGTGCAGTGGATTGGAGGTGGTGAGTGGCTATTTTTACACAGCTTTTTTAACTGCATGCAGAACTTGTGCTTTTCTGTTAGCTCTGTCCCTGTTTCTTGTCTTAATCATCCAGGGAGAAACTTCTAAAGTAGGTCACATGGTGACAGAAGACAAAACCGATGTATTATACGCTTTTGTGATGCACAAAATGACCCAAATTGCTGCTTTTTCAAGGATCAGAGAACAAAACGTTGGGATTTGAGTGCAGATCTGGTCAAAGACAAAGTTTTAGTTATGGACTAACCAGTTAAAGACTGAGGATGGTTGTTCTGTTGGGCATCACAGGATTAAGTTGATTGAGACACATTTAATATTTGAGGTATAAGTGTATATCCCTACACCAAGCTGTTGCAAAGATAATGGGCTTTCCTATTGCCGCTTCCTTCAAAGCTGCAGTACTCCGTTTGACTTTCCCTTGGCTTTACTGTAGGTGTGGTGGTCACCTCACCTCAGGACACACTGCTGCCATTAAAAATGGGAAGACTGGAAAGGATTTTTGGGGTCATTTTACCCATTCACCTGTTTCAGTGGAGGACTTGTTCTGCTGAAACTGTCCCAGGCAGTTTGTTTTTTTTTTTCTAACCTGTTCTTAAACAAAACAGTGTTTATCCCAACTCTTGCTGGCTGTGATTTAAGCCTGATGTTGCTCATCTTTCTCCAGTAGATGCGGAAAATGGTTTGCATTAACCTCTCCTTTTCTGAATGGGTGAATGTTTCTAATGAATGCTTGCCAGTGAAAAAACTACAGCGTTGATCTATTTGTGTTTCATTAAGCTTCAGAATAAGCTCATAAATTAAGCAAATGCAGTTCACATCTTTCTAAGGAACAACTCTGTCTGTAAGTTCAGTCCCAAAGTATCRGGCAGATTTTTCTGGGACGGCTGCAAGAGGCCAGCCTGCACTGTCTGAGCTGCCGTGAGCACGCTGCGGCTGCTGCTGGCTCGGCTCTGCTCCGGGGCACCATCTCAGTGGGAGTAATGTGAGCATCTCTTTCTCAGGCAGGAGGTATTACAAGTGGTTAYTGCACTGCATTCTTCAGAACAGTAACTTCTCTTCTTTTTTGAAGTCTTTTTGTGCCAGGCTCTTCAGTAATTAGTGCTGCTGATGTGACAAAGTGGCATTGGTGTGTAGGAATCAAAGGTTAGGGGCTAGGATGTATTTTGTCAGAGGTATATTGATATTTGTAATGTGTCCTCAGCCTGTGGCTTCCAGTGGGAATATTGCTCGCTGCCCTTCCTTGGGAAGCTGTCTGTCAGTCGGAAGCATTGTCCTTCCCACACCACTTGCTCTGTCTGGAACAGGCCTGATAAGCTATCTTTTCCATGTGTTGCTTTATTTTGCAAACTTGCTTTGCCACTTTTGTGATCCAGCCTGAACTGACTTTCCACGCAGTAATATCATCTGGAAGAATTAGTGTCATGGAAAAATCTGCTTCAGCAACCTCAGAATCCAGGCGAGCTGTGTTACTTGCTGCTTTTATTAGTAGTAGCTCGGTCTTTCTAGCTTGGAAGGAATTTATTCCACTGGACTAAATTTGTGCTTTCCTGTTTCTGCCACTGTGTATCACGGCATTTTGGCTACACTGCAGTCTGCTGTTTTCTCATTGCGTTCGCAGGAGGCAGGCGATGATGAGCAAAAGTTAAAAAGTCTGGGCAAAATTCCTAGCTAAGTTAGTTTTTTCTTGCAGGCACTAATCTGGCGTCTCCAAATATCTTTTCATCCTGGTTATATAATAGTTGCCTCTGAGAAACAGACGCTGCAGTGATGTGGTTTAATGTTCTAGAAGTGGGAGAGCTGCAACATGCAACGTGGTTCTTGTTAACTGCTTTTTCGTTAGCAAGTTATAGCCCATATCATTCCCTGAGCGTCGCAGCTTTGCTTCTCATTGAACCACGTTCTCCATAAGGTCTGACAGCTTCCACATGTTGCTGTRTCAGTTTTATGGGAACAACAGACCAGGAAAGTAAAAAGTCACTTTTAAACTACCCCTAAAGCAAGACCCTTTTCTTCTCACAAGAGACTCAATCTGTCTTGTTTTCTGCCAGGAGAGATTTTTGAACTGAAGGCTGAACTCAATAATGAAAAGAAAGAGAAGAGGAAAGAAGCTGTAAAGAAGGTTATCGCAGCCATGACCGTGGGGAAGGATGTCAGGTAAAAGCAACTTTTCTTGCACCTGTAGCAGCTCTGGTTCCTCTGGGACTCTGTTGGGTGTAGTGGCACATGGAACAGCTCTGTGTTTGTCATCTCAGCTGGGTAGTGAGGCTGGCTGTGTCCTTGCCTATGCTATGCCTGACTCACAGGTTTCTCAAGCTCCTTCTTGTTACTGAAGGCAAAAGGAACAGATGTTTCCAGTGCTGGTTTAGCTAGGTGCCTATTAGCCCTTTTTAAAAACCCATCCAGAATTCGACCATTTTATATGTCACTTTAGATGATGTTTTCTCACTGCTTGTTAACCTGGGTTTTAGTGTTAGARAGTTAATTCCAAGTGTTTTTCTTAGCCTTACTTGTCATAGCATAAATTTAAGCTACATTTTTAAATTGAACCTGTGCCTCATAGCGACTAAAGGACAAGGGCATTTACCTTCTGCAACACTGTCCCCAGTACTTTTTTCTGTCTTTGAGGCAACCAGAAAAACTTGCTTGGGTGAATGCTTTCTCCCTTCCAGCTTCTCCTGTTGCTGGAGTCTACCAAAAAGTCGCAGTAGTCCTGGCTTCATGGCAG
Organism: Oceanodroma leucorhoa; assembly: GCA_030449065.1. NCBI lineage: Eukaryota > Metazoa > Chordata > Aves > Procellariiformes > Oceanodroma > Oceanodroma leucorhoa. The sequence continues at coordinate 5,565,262 of JASVER010000060.1, read as the reverse complement.
TGTGGTCTGTTGCCACGGAMATTAATATAAGGTTGCAAATTTAGCATCATGACTTCATCATAGAATGAAGGAACAGATAAACYGGAAGGAAGGAAAAACAATCTTTTTGGCTAACAGCATTTGCCCTTTACCTCTAGCTCTCTACAGCATACCTGAGAGCTGGAGATACCTTTGTGTAACTTSTTGTGTTCTTCTGCAGTGCTGTTTACAGATTGCTGCTTGATATTTGAGTGAAATTCAGCTTGTCAGCTTTTAAGCTCCTAATCACTCTAGAGTTTACTAGTCTGAAATTTGGCAGGTTCTTTGTAAGTGTCCTGTATTGCCAAAACATTTTTAAGCAACTTTTTTTTTCTTGTGGSTTCATTTCCAGGCCTGGCATGGTAGAGTTTTCTTGTTTGGTGAACTCCCCATTTAAAACACTGTCAGAAAATTAATTTTCACCTTTTATAGAACCGACTGATGTTAAAGCCCTAGAAGAGTTTAAATGATTAAGCTGTTATAAAAGCCATTGCGAGCTATTTTGGCAGGGAAGTTGATCTGTCGTTAGACAGCAAGGTATCTAGAGTGGAACTCCAGTTTTCCTGGCTTCCTTGATACTGTTACTATCCCCTTTTCATGCCATGCAGTCTCACTGCTTTTTCTCTCTTCTTGCTTACTGTTGTCTATCCAGCTCACTCTTTCCTGATGTTGTGAACTGCATGCAGACCGACAACTTGGAATTGAAGAAGCTGGTCTACCTGTACCTGATGAACTACGCCAAAAGTCAGCCAGATATGGCCATTATGGCTGTCAACAGCTTTGTGAAGGTAACTTGCTCCCACGGCTCATCAGAAAATAGTCCAGCACAGTGGCTGTCACCACATCTTTGTGTGTTAGCCTTTGTGAGCTGCTGTTTATCTCTGCTTTTGTACTTCAGTTTCTGGGCTGGRGGTGCTTGTAGAGGAACAGAAAATAAGGAGTTGGCATGCTGAATCCAGCAGGTCTGGGTTCTCTCTCTCGCTGCTGCTAGTTATTGCAGAGGAGATGACTTAAGCGCCCCCATAAGTGGCTATGAGAGCGCCTGCTCCAGGAAAAGCTGCTTCTGTCATTTTATTAATAATCATTAAAGACCAACTTCTGGTATTGGATAACAGATTTTATATTGTTCATCTTCCAGCCTTTGTAGTATCTCTGTCAKATGGATATCTAATTCTTGTTTAAATGTTTCAGCTGTGCTCTGTGGGGAAAACCTTTATCTCTGGTGAAACTGTCAGACGGTTCACTGGAAAAATAACAGCCTGATCGCTGTATTGCCTTTAATTCTGTTTTCAAGATGCCTCTCCTTATCTAGGAAATGTTATTTCAGTCCCACATTTTGTAAGTTAAAACCCAGTGCKTAGAAAAAGTTTGAGACTCCTAGAGCATTATAAAGTATGAGACACTGGGAAATCTGATCATGTTTTAGGTTTCTATTGTGGTACCTGAGGCTGAAAGATGTGAGAAGAYCTAGGCTGAGAGCAGGTCTGCTCTTCTAGCCAGAGAAGATGTCCCTACCTTCCTCTCTGGAAAGAATACTGTTCTCTGTCATACCTTTAAAGTGTAATTCTGTTAGAATGGACTAACAAACAAATGTGGTATTTTCCAGCTTCATGCTTTTCCATGCAAGGAAATGTCTGATGTCCCTTTTGGCAAGTTGAGGGACAAGTGTTAGTAAAGAGAAAGTGTTGACACTAGTCTGCACTAGCTCAACACTTCACACGCAGTTCACAGTTCAAGGTGTTGAATGCACTGGTAAGAGATGTCACTTCTCTTGTATGTGTTAAAAGTGATGCGTTCAGGTGTTTTTTCAGCTGTAGGAAATTTAAACAGTGAAAGGTAAATGTACCTTATGCTTTTGTAGGCCATCCTGCGTCCATCCTTTTATAGGATGATTTTGGAGGAGTGTTGCTCAGAGACGTAGATGGATTGGATGTATGCWAAGTGGGCTTGAAGTATAAAGTGTTAGATTCCCTTCTGGTTTATTTTTTCCTCATCAGAAAAGCACCTCTAGAGTAGCCTTTGTCTGGTGCTTCAGATGTTGCAAACTTTAGGGATGCTTGTGTCTAGAACTGATGGCCTGTGAGAAATAGACCTTGAAGACTTCTGCGTTGTGTTTAGTTGTTGACTTTTCCCATTATATTCTCTTCCTCCTTTAAACCAGTAAGGCTGGAAACCAGTATTTTRTTCTGTCTGGAAGTTGCCTGTGGCTAGCTTTTGGGTGATGAAAGCTGCCTCTCTAGCTTAGCTGTACCTTGGATTTGGCTGCTAGATCATGTTGAAAGAAGCTTTATCTGGGGAGAACCAAGGGACACCAAGACCACAATTTTACTATTTTACAAACTGTCATAGCCTGAAAACATCTTGAGATGGTGTAGAATGTTTCTGTGAACCAGTAAGTTCCACCTTTTATCCCTGATATGAAATAGTTACCTTTTTTAGCCTGTAATCAGAGAGAATGCTTTTTGTTTGAAATAAGAACAGCCTGATTCTGGCTGCAGGGAAGATATTGGTGGCTAGTGGCGCAAATTTGTTTACCGCATATTCTGTCCTCTTGCAGGACTGTGAAGACCCAAACCCTCTCATCCGTGCTCTGGCCGTCCGTACAATGGGATGCATCAGGGTGGACAAGATCACAGAGTATTTGTGTGAGCCTCTTCGCAAGTGTCTGAAGGATGAAGACCCTTATGTACGAAAGACTGCAGCTGTCTGTGTGGCAAAGCTGCATGACATCAATGCCCAGATGGTGGAAGACCAAGGATTTCTGGATTCTCTGCGCGACCTGATTGCAGACTCCAATCCCATGGTAATGTATATGTCCTTCCAGTGCACTGCTTGGGTTTGTAATAGGCAGATAATCAGAAAAATGAAGGCTTTTTAATTGCAACTGATGCACCATRATGAATGCATTGGTTGGAGAACACTTGTTGCCTCAGAAAATAGGAAATACCTTCTATTCTTAGATCTGTTTGGGCTTTTGCCTGTTTTGCCTGTCTTTTGCCAGCAGCAAAAGTTTGACTTACTGGTCAGATGAGTCAGAAGAGCAAGAAATGCTTGATGCTGCTACCTTGGTGACAGCTTGTAGCTGTTGCTTTCCCGCAGGCTTTGGCTCTTTTTGGAGTAAGAGGTTGGATGAATTAATTCACTAATGCAGATAAATCCACTGGCCTGTAATGAGTGGAGAAAATCAATGCTTATGTTTTTAATAAAGTTAAATGAGTCGTCAGAGCAGAGGTGGAGATCAAGACCAAGAATTTCACAGGAGTAAATCACCTATTAAATCAGTATTTCGTCATGGTTGTTGAAGGGTCCATTTCCACACCATGCATCTTCCACTATTATTTTGTAACTAAAAGACAGTGGACGATGGATTGAAGTGCCCCACTGCCTAATCCTTTCATTTGGTATTTTTTTCCTGCGATCTGCTGGAATCCAGTGGGCATACTGATATAGTTGTAGCTCCTAGCAGGGAAGAAAACTTCTGCAGCTTGGTTTAACTCGGAGTTTAAGGATGTGACTGCTACTTTTTTAGCTCTCTTAGAGCACAGATCTGATTTGACTCTGCTTAATGGCATAATTTCACATTATTAGGGCAGATCTGTGCATGAATCAAACTACATAAAGCAAATTGCTGTCCTGTTATAGCTGTCTTTGGGCAGGTTTGGATAAGTCAAGTGCAGGTGGTAAGGTATCAGGAGAGTGAATGCTACCAGTTGCTTTTCTAATGGCTTTCTAAAGACAATAAAACTAAAGGTGTCTGGCTTTCACAGGCACAAGTCTGTGAGTGGTGGTGCCTATCAGAAGATATAGGTGCCTATTGCCTCTGATATCCAGCTCTTTTACAAGCTGTTCTTTTTGTATGCCTCCCTGATTATGTTTTTTTATGTCAGGTTTCTGCATGAATGTTGATGACTACTTGCAGGTGCTCTGTCTGCCTAGGCAATATTGAGGCATATAGGGGAACACCTGCTTTTTTAATTTAATGTTGAGGATGTGCCTTGCAGCCTCTGAAAGTACCTGATTGGGCTGCTTTAGTTCCACTTAGATACTGGCCCCTGGCACTCACTAGCTCACAGGCACCAATGGAGTGTGCTGTGGACAGGGATATAACCTACTCTTCTCCTAGCCTTGGTTCCAACTTTTTAATTTTCTTCTGCTGATTACAGCCACATGGATATGAGTTGAGAAGCTCAGGCTGAAAAGATGTGGTACTTCAGGAGAAATTAATAAGGTTTTGCTTGCCCTTTCTGCTCGTTGATCTCTATGGAACTAACTGTTTTAGTAAATGAACCATTGGCTGTTATGAGAGCACCGATATCTATTTCAAAAGTGCATTAACAATACTTAAATGAATAGAGAGAAGAGGAGAAATAACAAAGGGCAGTGTATGCTCCATTTGCTAAATAAACCACCAAAAGTAGCATGGGGATTCCTAATGAAACATCAGTACAACTAATGAGCTCCTTGGTGGTAATGAGSATGGGCTGGGACAGCAAAACCTTTGCAGCTGCTGCAATTGATTGCAGCTCTACAGCTATTGAAGCTGTGCAGGATCACAGTACCTGCCTCACGTTGTACTCACCTGCTCTTCCCAAAGCTGAGGATTCACAGCAGGAGAATGCAATTTGGAGGAGTGATAGTGATGAAGAGGAGAGKCCTGTGGTGTGTTTTCAGATCTGCAGGCTTTGAGAGGATCACGTGGCTAGTGTTCAGTGTACTGGTTTCCCAGGTTTTACTGTAGACAGGACATTATATTCTTGCTTTTTAAGGGTGCATGGGCAGAGACTTTGTCAGGTTTGKGGCTCTTATAGCTGCTGACTTAATACAATATTTAGTATTAGTAGATACAGACRTTCCTTCTAGTTAAGTTTATTGCTTAGGTCCCCTTTGAAATTCATGCCTTTGGTACACTGATTCCCTCAAAAGTACAGGAGCTATCTACCCCTAATTCCTAGTCAAACCATCCAGCTCATTGCTGCTTTCTGCATGTGAAACTCCAGTGGGGGTTCYTGATGACCAGGAGTTGTGTTTGCCGGATAAGTTATATTTGTGTGCAAGTTGATATTTATTAAGGTATTCCTCCATGATCAGGTGGAATGCASTCCTGCCTGGAAACTTTTAAAGTAAAATGTATGTATCAGTATCGGCTATCAAAAGAMAGATTACTGAAAAGAATGGTACAGATGGATCTATCCTTCTGGCCTATGCCTCTGTAAATGGTGCATCTCAATCATTGCAACCTGTTATCTAAACTCGTTCATATTTCTGTTGTAAATGTTTCTTCTGTTTTGATGACTTGTGGAAATAGGCAACATTAGACACTTAATGMAGCAGAATTTTGTAGACAGGAAATCCACACTTGTTCTCTCTTCTGAGAAATGAGGATTTTGAGCAGGAGCTAAAAAACTCCTGTTGAAAAATAGTCTTCAAGAAGGGTTTTATTATGGTTTTGTAATTGGCTGCCTCTAGCACATGAGCAAACACTAAGCATTCTAGGTGGGTGCTGGGTAGAGTAACAACTCCATCTGTGGCTTGCTAATTGCCTTGTAATTGTGCAGAGATCAGGGTGCATGTTTCTATCAGCCCAAATCACCCTCATCATAATGATGTCTGACTAAGTTAGAGGTGACCTTGTCAGAAACATTTTGGGTTTATTTGGTTTTTTTCCCCGTATTTTTGGACTAATAGTTTATTATCATAGAATCATGTGAACAGAGATTGGGGATGTTCAGGRCATTGCTTTGAAGTCCTGTGGAGTTGCTGTAGGTGCACACCCAAGGTGTTTTCCCTCTTTATCTGGGCTTTTTGTTGTCAGGATGTGGCCTTCATTCAAATACAGTAATACAGTGACCTTTTGAACAGCTGTAGGATTGCACCCTTCCAGATGAGCTGGCTGTAGTTGCGATTAAAGGACTGACACCCGAGTCTGGTAGTTCACTAGCTTTTTCTGAAAAATCTCTGTGGTAACTTTGCAGTTTCTCYTGGATGAATTAATTCAAACTTCTAATTGCATATATAGATATGGATATATATGGCAAGTTACCAGATGGGTTGGTTCTACATTTCAGCGTAGTTATCTGAGGTGTCTTACCTTGTACAGGCAGTGGGCCAATAACGCATACAAGGGCATGGTTCAGTTACTGGGTGGTTACACTGCAGAAGTTTGATTGTGGACGGAGTCTTTAATCTCGTTTTACAGATGGGCCTAACATGCTTGTGGCTGCCCTTTGTCACTTGGGATCCTGCTGAAGAGTTTACCTCCATAGAGGGGACTCTCATTTCTTCTGAGAGCTGTCTTAAGGCAAACCCTTCTCCTTTTTTGCTGTGCATTTCCTTTTATGAAGCTCAGCAGAACCAGGTCTGGATGAATATAAAGCTAGGGCTTGGCTGCTTTGGGCTGTCAGTGTGCTGCTGGACTTATTCAGTCCTAAGGGCCTTTCTTGCTGGTAACTTGGGTACAGCGCAACTCAGAAAGCGTGTCCTCCCATAATCCTCATGTTGTTCTAACAAAATACGGTTTCAGTATGACGTGCCAGGATTTTTGTGTACTCCTTATGCACRGGATGGCAGATTACTGCAGGACACCATTCACATCCAGCAACAGCAKTAGATAATAGTGGGGTGAGAGAGTTAGGTCTGTTATACACCTACTGATGGCCAGAGGCTCTCTGAAATATTGGACACACTTTTTTTTTTCTTTTTCCTGGTACTGTCTTGTTCTGACATTTGTGAATCGAACSTAATGACTGATTGCTCATCACTGGAGCAAGCGCTGAGCCCTGGTGATGCAGAGCAAGACCACGAGATGGCAGCAATTTAAAGCAGAACCAAAGCTGTTAATGGTTAGACACCTTATTTTGTACCTCGTTCCCTCCTGGCTTTTATCACTGCACTTCTTGGGTTTCTTCAGGAATGTAAATATTAGCAGAAAAACATAAGAGGAAATCCATCTTAAGCCTTACTGGTCTTTTAATATTTGAATGGAACAACCTTTCTCTCCAAATATTTTCAATAGTTGACCTTATAGGGTAACTTTTAACCCATGGAATAGTTTTCTTGTCAATCTRCCTGTTATCCACATGGATTAAGTTAGGTTGATGCCACCTTCTCCCAGTTCTTTTCTAGGTGCTGTTGGGTTTCTAATTCCTTTTTGTAGCATTTCTTCTTCCTCATATTCTACRTTGTCACTGCGATGTGCTGGATCAAAGCTTTCACAGGTGTGGCTGTTCTGCTCCTGTGTTTCCATSGGCTGTATAGGCATAGCACTTAGGTGCTGTCCAATAATATGTCATGTTTTACACCATCTACACATCAGAGTTTATTGGGAGAAACACTATTGTGAATCAATATGGAGGAAACTGAGATCACATAACAAGCTGATTAGTAAACACACTAAGTGTGTGGAATATAATTAAACTCTTTTGTTGTGCCTGGGTGTTTTGTTTTGGTTTTGTTGGTGGTTTGTGGTTTTTTTGTTTGTGTTTTTTTTTTGTTTGTTGTTGTTGTTTTTTTCTTTCCTTTAGCATTTAATAACCTGCACTAAGAAGGGAATCTATTGAGCTCTGACAACTAGAGGTGGTGAGGTCYATCTTGTCCTAATCAGAATTCCCTCTAGCAGTATTGAGTTTCTATAGTTCACAGACTAGTCTAAAAACCTATTGATACAAATCACAGTGCTTTCTTGTCTCTCCTGCTGTGACTGCAAGKCATGTACATTCCTTCTCCGCCAGCCAGAACTTCAGGGTGTATCTTTGGGCTTCCTGGATGACCTTATGGAGGAAGAAGGTCCTCATTTTGTTCTTTTTGCTACTAGCTGGCAAGCAGTGTGTCCTTCTGAGACCACGTCCCGAGGAATGAGCCTGTTTAGAAACAGAAGCAGCTTTTGCCTCCTGGGCTGTCCTCGGCTGCATACTTTGCAGGAATTTTATCCCTCTTTGTTTGTGTAATAAAGCTGAGAAATGAGCCCCTGGCTGAGAAACTGCTGGTGGTCCTCTGAGTCCCAAAAGGACTTTGTGGRAGGCAGTCTGGGACGTGGGACTTCTTTTATACCACAGGGGGTGGAACATCACCKTCTTCATAGGCATAGGAAAGCACTTGTTCCTCATGGGAAACCTGGACTTCTCACAGCTGTGTTTCTTCCCCTCTGCAGCTGATGTTTTATCTAGTACAAGGAGTGAACCACCACTGCTGGATGAGTTCATGATTCCTGCTCATGAAGGTTGTAGGAACTTGAAAATTCACATCCTAGCGTGGAGCTGAATATTGCTGAGAGCTGYGGGCTGTGCCTCTGAAGCATGTTGGGGGCTGTCTCCAAGATATACCCTGGCTGCCTCACCAGCCATAAAATGTCCTTYTTTTCAACCTAGGTGTTCCAGAATGAAGGCTGTATCTTGAAGTCCCCCAACCATGTCTGTGTTGGTCCTGTGTGCAGTTTGGGGTTTTTTTAATCTGTTTGTGCTGCAGGTGGAGGTAATATTTCCTCCTGGGAGACCTCTGATGGCATTTTAGGCATCAGTAGATGGAATTTGTTTACCCAGTGTTGGATATGTTACAGTGAATGAGACCRTTGCTTAGGGACTGATGAAGAGAGGTGGCTTCACTTCGTGGCTCTTTACAGGGCATTCCTGCTGTTTACATGAGGCTGCCCAGGGGGGAGAGCAGTACTTTTTGCAAAGTAAGCAGACAGCTGGCAGTAGCAAGCTGGAAATTAAATAGGTAGAGGTTGCAGAGGAGACTGTATAAAACAGTGGCTATGTTAATGTTTGTGGTGGGATGCTTGAAAGAGGCAATGTGGGAGATTACCAGGGGAGTTCAGAAGCCAGTTTGTGTCTCTGTGTTGCAGCAGTCAGGCTGCAAAGATTTAAACTGGAGGAGAAGGGAGAGCTGCCGACTGTAATCGATAGCACGGCGTCTGGTTAGCCACTCTGACTCCGCTTGCTCTGCCTGTGGAAACCCAGTTTAGGCTTCAGGCTGAGCACCTGCAATTGCTTCTCYGGAGGAAGGCTGCAGTCTGACTTAACTGAGTAGCTAGTTTTTTCTCCAGGTTGTCATCCTAAACAGGTCTGAGGGAATTTCAAGCCTATATGTGGGACCTAATTTTKTTTGTTTGKTTGKTTTTGATAGGCTTGTGGATGATGGATGCTGGTCTTGAGCACTTTCTGTAGCAGCTGTGCTTTTCCCTGCCTTTTGAATACTAGCACTCTGGCAGAGAGATGCATTGAGTTTGTATGATAATGCATGAATTTCCATGACTCCGCAGAGTCTGTCCTCCCAGACCCCTCATTTATAAAGCTTAGTCGACAAATTCATCCATCAGAGACCTGTCTCCTTCCAGTTACTGCCATCAGTATGTGTCTTATTTCCAAAGCGTTAGTCTTGCTGAATAGATCATTCCAGGATCTCTAATATCAATCAGAGTTCTGGGGAATTTTGTTGACATGTGTCTAGATGTTACATTTTCAATTGGGGGAAAAAAMCCTACCTGCTAGCTATTGACAAGTACCATTTGTCACAAAACGCTGTGGCTATGATGTTTTGTAACTCGGCACGCCCCTTTTTAGGGCTACATAAGGTTTTTGTTGATGCTTAGTTGGTGCCTYTCTTCTAAATAGCTGCTTGGATGAGAGGCAGCCCTGCTTGCCACTGGATGGTGCCAGTGAGAACCTCTGCAAGGAAGATTGCAAAGGGCCTTACAAAAAAYACCTGCAAAAGAAACCTTCCTGGTGTGTGATAGGTGCCTGATCCAGGCTGGGATCAGACCACGGTGCTCTCTGGAAGAAGCATAGGGGGTTGCAGACCCTTGGTGGCTTCCTGTAGAGCTTAGTTCCCTGCACTGGGGGGGCTCAGCTGTACCAAGGAGAAACCCTTTGTGTTGGAGCCATCCCTGAACAGCTTCTTGCCCACCTACCGCAAGAGGTTCAACAGTTGGGGGAAGTATGGTTTCCTGTCTTACAACTAACACATTCTGATTTTGCAAGGACATGAGAGCAGGAGTAGTGTTTTAGTGTGCCACAAAGTGACATTTTTCTGCAGTGCATAGTAGGAGCAGGGAGGTGCAAAAACCAGTTAGGGCAAACACRCTGTGGGAGGCATAGCACTTTGACTTCCCTTCCATTGCCACCTCCAGAAAAATTCATCCCACTTGCAAAAARCAAGCAGGAGGTCTTCCCCACCTGGGCAATTTTCGGGACGTGCTCAGGAACTGATCATGTATCCAGCAGCGCGGTTCCAGACTTTTAGGCACTAAAGTACAACCTCCTGCAATGGAATTAGTGGAAGATGAATGACTTACCCAGAGCCCTGGAAATCTGTCACAATTAAGGCTGAACAGGTGAGCTGTTACTTTCCAAGACTATTCATAGATGGGGGATGTGTTAGTCTCCCAGGGCTTTAATTTAAAGCCTTACACGTTACATGCATTAACAGTGTGAGAGGTTCATATAAGCTCTCTGACTTGCCTGCTTGGGCTATTTTAGTAGTTCATAGACCATTTCTAGGGAAGCAAAGTAAAGGGGGGCTTGTAGATGAAAGATACAACTAACATGAGCAGAAGTAGGGGTCCTGTACTCAGGAGAGAGACCTTGTCTGTGTTGGTACTTGTTAGGGACCTTTCAGGCACACAGCATCGCCTGTGGCTGTGAAAACAAGTGSCCCTGTGAAACACGCATCCATGCCGATGCCCCTAATATCCCATCTGGGAGTCTGTGCTTAATGACACGAACGTACCATGCAAGCTCAGCGTGCTCTTTGAAAATGTCAGCACCTCTCTGTTCTCAAAAACATCACGTGGTGCCTGGCTCTCTTGAGGGTAGGAGTCTCCAGCTATGTGGGGATGATGCCTTTCCTCAGCATCTTTTCAGAGCCTCTTAATTTTTCCTCCTTTTCTTCATTTTTCTCCTCGTTTTAATGGGATGGTAAGCCAGAGGTTCCTGTTTTAAGCAGCAGAACGTTGTATTTCATTACTTCCATTACACACTTGGTTTAATTTCCAATTAGCCTGGGATGCTAGCAAAATAATCTGATTGCTTTGACTGTTTGGCGTTCTAGATCTGCCTAGCTTCCCTCCTGTCCCCCCAGCCCCTGCAAAGCTTTTCCGTGTGGGTTGATAGGCAGACACTCAGGTTTTCACCCACCTCCTTTCCTCCTTGTTGATGTATTTTATACGATTTGCTCAGAGCTGAAGGTTTGAGCTGCCAGAAGGAATAACTGGCAAATCAGTGTTCCTACCTCTGCAGCTCTCCGCGAGGTTGGATCTGGTCTCTCTGGCTGCAGAAGGGGGTTCATCTGTAGGTGGGTTTAAAAATGTTGGGTTCTTGTTAAATGTGTAATGTAGTTTTAAGTGCAGGGTTTGKTTKKTTTTTTTTTAATAAGAGCCTGTGARATTTAGTTATCCTYATCCCAGTGACACTTCTCCAAGAGTTTAAATTCGTTGGGAAATTCCAGCCAAAAAGCAGGTTTACTGTCATTCGGCTCAACTCTGCTCTAATGAGATGTTGCTGTGACTGCATTTGAATAATGTTGAAGTGTACCCGGGGTGAACTGATTTAAATCAGCAAGCCAGGGACCTATTAGTATTATTATTATTAAATCTTCAATCTGCTCTACATTTGTACTTCCTAGATGGTTTTTTTAGGCTGATTCTCATTGGTTGGTAGCTGTTAGCTTAAAGACGGTATTCTTAATTGTGAGTCAAGTGAGGCATTTTGCCGTGGAGTTAACTTATAAGTTTAAACTTTTTTCCTGTTCCTTAATTGTTTGGGCTCACATATCTTTGGCTAATGGGTTGACCTCGGKTTTTTTTCATTATTTTTGAGAACTAAAGACTATACTAGATGTTAGTTTCTTGTCCTTTTAGTCTCCTTCTTCCAATATGTGAAACAAGTTATCCAACTCCTGGTTGGTTTCTCATAAAAATGAACTTGTTGCATGTTTTGAAAAGGAGCRAATACTTTGTTTGCTAAAGAAGCCTATGGCTTTTTTTCTTCAGCCAAGGTATGACACTGGCTGTGAAACTTCTCCAGTTCCATGGAGGACTTTGTCCTATAACACTTGYAAAGCTTTAGCTTTACTTTTAATATGTCCCCCAGCAAGTACATAATCATTGCTATTTATTTTCAAGGTAAAAAACCCAACCTGTTGTGTAACTTATTTATCACTTTGTACCTTGTACTTGCTGTTCAGTGCAGTTGGACTTCACTATGTTGTGTTACTCTGTTAAGGAAAAAGTATCAACCAAATTGAAGACTTAAGGTTCAGCTTTGGTGTTGTAGATCTTCTTTGGCCAAAATACCTTTCCAAATATTTCCAGTGACACTTATGTGACTGCCAAAGTACGTGCTAGGTTACCAGGTGATGTAATACATGAATTGGTGTTGACTGGTTCTTAATGGACCTTTTTTTCATACTTGTGCGATAACTGTTAGTATCCCAAACTGTGGACAACGCTTCAATCTTTGTTTACATGTTGCCTGAGCCATCATTTAGCAAGAGCTGTCAGCAAAGTAGGAGTCGTTGTGTACTGGAATGAAACCATGCAGTGCCGGCTTGTATTGCTCTGTGTTCCTGTCTCGTAATGAAGCCAATGGCAGTGCCAATGAAGAGAGGTGAGCGTGCGTACTTGAACCAGTGTTTATGTTGGACTGGTTCCTGAAATCTGTTTTCATTTCAACTGTGCTGTGGCTGTGTAAAAAGCCTTGAAGATGCTAATTATTTTTGTTGGCATACCATAACATATCAATATGTTCAGTGTGAATAGCCAACAAGTACTTTTTTTTTTAATAAAYGTTGCTTAAAGTTTGAAGATATTCCCCACCCCTTCCCTTATCCCCTTTTGCTTCGTTTATCTTCTTGTCACCAAGTTGACAGCAGCACTGTTCTGCTCTGGTAGGTGAGGACCAGCTGTAATTGTGGACCATGAGACAGTATATCCCAGCCTGTCTGGCAGAACTGAGCTGCCACCAAATGTTTCATAGCCCCTTCCAGTCCTTTTTTTRTAACACCCAAGGAGACCACAGCCCGTACTCCTAAGTGCATCTTGCCATCTGACACTCTCTCATGCGTGATTTTAATGGAAATCTGACATCTAATGGGTTGCCGTGTAGTGTCCCATCCTCAGCTTTGATTTGGACACTTGCATTTATGCTGCCATGCTAGTTCCTGAAAAGAGCACAAGAAGATCCTAAAAGCAAGACCTCGCTCACARTCAGGCCTCTGGGTTGGAGCTACTGTGTACCAGGCAGCCCATGGTAAACAGCATTTCCGTGCATCCATTGCCTGTGGCAAGCTCAAAGTGATAGACTTCACTTACTCTGCAAGGAAAGAAACTTAAGCGCAGCTGCTTTGATTTGTACTTGCCCCGGGGTTTAGGATATCCACATGGCCCAATTACCGCAAGGAAGGTAGTGCCTGGCAGCGTGAGTGCGTTTGCCAAAGCTCAGCCCTATTCCTTAGAACAACTGACAGGTACGTTTCTGCAATGCTTTGGCTCTGTCACTTTTTTATTACTTCAAATTTTTTTTCCAAAGTCCTCATTTCATTTTGTAAGTGCTTTTTCATAATGATGTTGAACTTTTCAGTTGCTTTTATGATTTGTCTTCACTTGTAAACTTCCAAAATATAATGAAATTAAAACTGTATTTTACTTCAGTTTTGTGCGGTGTTACATTAACCGTTCAGGAATTAGGCAAATTAAATAATGGGAAGAATAAGCAGCATGTCTTAATAAGTTACTCATTAAAACAGTACAAGACGACAGTTCTGATTGCTAATGATTTTGGTGACAGAAGGCTCATTCAACTAATGAAATTCATAAAATCTTGGATCAGAATCCTATCTCTGACCTCTAGGTGTGAAATGCAAAACAATCAACATTACTGTGCTTGTGCAATGACTTTGGAATATATTGGTTTAATGACAAGCAGTGATGGGAACAATGCGGAGAATTTTCTGGTCGCACTATTCTTATATTCAGTATACTTCTTCAAAGGAATCTTTAGTCATCCAAAGAATCAGATGATTTTAGATAAGATGTTTCTTTGCCTTAGTCTCATAGAAAATAATGCTATAAATCTTGATTTTTAGCAGGTACGAATTGTGAGTTGGGCTGCACATGATATATATTGTAAAATACCCTGAAAATGCCTTTTCATAGAGTATATCAGTTTTTGTGTGTCAAACTCAGGCTTAAATCCCTTTTTTAGTTAGTTAAAAAATAAGACTTTTGTCTCATCTGCAAATTTTCTATTTTTGTCTATATATTCAGCAACTCTTCTATTTTAAAAATCTTTACATGGCATCTGTTAGAAAAACTGTTGAACTTGAGTATGAAACTAAGAATTAGAAATTTGTGTTGCACTCCCACTTCTCGCTCTTGTCAAGCTGGACCCTGGACCTCCTCTCTGCTTCCTTTCATCCATGCTTAGAAAAGAGAAGACCTTATATAGTCTTAAATGTAGCAAGAATATTTTCAGTGCTGAGTTGTGCTGGAGTGCTTGCTTTAAGGGGACGCTGTAAAGCAGACAAATGGATGCTATGGAGACTATTTGGAATTGAAATAYGTGTTATTAAAAATTTGTAGGAGTTGTCCATTTTAGGGAAATTTTTTTGTGTGTTTGCTTTCAAACTGGATGACCTGACAGAATTGCTACAGAGCTGAAGGCTGCCTGGCACCTGACATCTCCTCTTTCCGAGGAGACAGTTCTTCTCATTTCTCGGGTCRTGTTAAGCAATGTGCCACGGGACTGCCAAGGGGAGATTAGGTAAGAGGCATCCATTCCTGAATGAGTAGGGCAATTAGAGGTTTTGAGACCTTGACTATATCCGTTGAGCATCTCCTGGAAGTGGGGGGAGATGACACCTTGAAGCAAGCCAGGGTGGAAGCCTGGAGCCTGCAGGAAGGGGAGATGTTCTTGTTCCATGTGGACACTCTCTGATGCCATCTCTAGCTTCCTCCAGAGTAAAGTCTGTTGTGAGGCCCTGGTCCACGGTCCCCATTCTGTTCAGAGGCAACTTTAACTTTTGTTTATCTTCGACAAAAATACTTTTAAGTTGAAATTTCTCTAGCAAAATGCTCTTTGAACCCACGCTGGCTTTTCACGTTTCCTGTGTTTGTCAGCAGCCCCCTCCTGCTGTGCTGTTATTCTTTCACTTCTTCCCCAAGAGACTCTTCAAATTTTGGCAAAATCAAGCTTTGGGCTCTCCAGGTTGTTTGTGAGGTTGTGCTGGGTCCCTGAAGGCTCGGATGACTGACATGGTGGCTGCTGCTGAGCAGCTGATAGCACACACGAGGATCTCCATGTTTGTTTCCCATGTGTAACCCATGCTAAGCCCAAGTTAATCCCTGCCAAGCCACTGATGGCATGGATCTTCTTGTCTCTTCTCCCAGGTGGTAGCAAACGCTGTGGCTGCCTTGTCAGAAATCAGTGAATCGCATCCCAACAGCAACCTGCTGGATTTGAACCCTCAGAACATTAACAAGCTGCTGACAGCTTTAAATGAGTGCACGGAGTGGGGCCAGATCTTCATCCTGGACTGTCTGTCCAACTACAACCCCAAGGATGACCGTGAAGCTCAGAGGTATGCTTATTCCTGCTCTTTGCATGGGCCGTTTAAGGTTATTCGGTAGCAGGGCACTTGCAGGCTTCTGACAGCACTGCAACTCTGAAAAGGGCTTGTAATAACAGAGGTCTCTGTTCAGGTCTGTAACAGCACAAATAAGACTTGAAGTAAAAGGGATTTGAAAGGGAGGCAACTTTTGGTAGTTTGGGCTGATGCTGGAAACCTGCCCCTTCCCTTTGCAGAACCGCTTTCTTTGTTTATCATTAGCTTTTTTTTATACTTTTTTTCCATTTAAAAGGCTAGTTCTTATGGGAACTGGAACTACTGAGAAGGGATTAGGCCAAGACCAAACCTGTAACAATGGTTGACCCATCTGGAAGTGTTGTTTGGAGGATTTTCTGTTTTAAAGCAGAGCTTTCAAATCTGGTTTTGCTACTTTGAGAGGCAAGAAGCCCTTATAGGTTTGGGGGCTTCCAAAGCACTGCAGGTCTGAGACTGCAGTATTTTTTCCAACTAAAAACTAGTCTGTGATATGATAGAACTAAAAAGAAAGGTAAGAAATTATTTTTCTTATCACTCCAAATTCACCCTTGTGCTTTTACCTTTATTTGCAATGACTAAACCTAAATACAAAGACGTTACGGTTTAGGTAGTGGGGTGTTATTTTGTGCACTTCAAGCTTCCTCCTCCTCATCTGTGTCCAGAACAACAAAAAGTCAGATTCTGTACCCAAGAGAACAAGGAACCAGCATGGAAAATTACTTGGAACAGGGGAATTCTCAGACTTGGTATAGTTCATGTAGATGATGTGGGGGTTTGAGGGGGAGAAAGGTGCACAAGCCCAAATGCAAAAGCCTGGGCAGGCCTTATTGAATTTGATGCGTTTCTTCGTTGACTGTTGTTAGGGGCACAACAGATAATCCACTTTTTAAAAAAAGCCTGCCAGTAGTCTTCCTGATTTTTTTTTTTCCCACCTCCTTCCCCCTTGTGCTCTGTTTCTGTGCCAGAAACAGCTATTAATGAGTGCTAGAAACCTGCAGAGATCTCCAGGGTGTCAGGCCAGTGTTATCCTAGCTTTGTCAAAAAGGGACCGCCAGTTTGAACAACTGTGAACACGTCCCAGTTCCTCATCCGTAATTCCTCTGAAGAGTGGTGTATAAAACTGGRTGGGCAGTAACTACTTCTACTCCTTTGTGTGGGGTTTAACTCTCGGCGCCTGTCTTATTTCAGATAGGAGAATAACAGCACCTAGTTTTATATAGTGTTCACAGCAAGGCTGGTGTGCACGGAGAAACTGAGGCACGGAGAGTTGGAGCAGCTTTGGCACGCCTGGTGACCTTGGGCAGCGGCAGCTGGGARCTGCCCACGGCTTTGACTTACAGACTCCCCTCTGCGCTTCACTTAGCCATGCTGCTTCCCTTCCAGGGTGGCTGAAAGCAAATCTTTCAGGGAAAGAAACTTTGAGGCACAGATGGGAATAAGATTGTTCTGGGTTAGCAATATGCGGGAGGGGGTGGGAAGAAACTTGACAGATGCTGTAAGAAAGACCATATGAACCCAAACTTCCTTTCCGCTTGGGATGGGTTGTTTAGGATGCTGTTGATTATAGGATCCACTGAGGCAAGTGGTGAAGCTGAGACTTGGGAGGGCATTTGGGTCACTTTTTCCCTGTATCTTCAGAGTCACAGAAACCTTTTTTTGCAGAACAAATGGTTGAAATGGCAGCAAACCCCCCAAGCAAGCCAGAAGCGTGTATCACTTCTGAATGATTATATGGGGGCTAAAGTGTTTTTCTGATAGCTGTTTTGTTAAAGTTGTGTTTGTAAGTGACAGACGAGATCACAGAAATAGAGAATACTACCAGGCAAAGGCAGAAAGCACTAATAACTGAACAYGCGTTGGGACTGTAATGCTGAGAGCTGGAAGAGTTCCTGAGCTAACTGCGGCAGGAGAGAAACCTGAAGCTGTGAGAGAAGTTGTTCTTGTTTGCTTCCTGCTGTGCTCAGGAAAGCAGGACTTTGCCTGTTCTTTGTGAACAAAACCAAATCAAAGAAGTCTCTGAGAAAGCTGTCTTCAGCCATGTACAATCTCCTAATTTCAGATAAGATCTGAAATATTTGATGTTCTGAAATGCACGTGAACCCTTTCTTACTCCTCTGTCCCCAGTATTTGTGAACGGGTGACCCCTCGGCTGTCTCACGCCAACTCAGCGGTGGTGCTGTCAGCGGTGAAAGTCTTGATGAAGTTCCTGGAACTTCTTCCCAAGGACTCAGACTATTACAACATGCTACTGAAGAAACTTGCCCCTCCGCTGGTGACCCTGCTGTCTGGAGAGCCCGAAGTTCAGTATGTTGCCCTGAGAAACATCAACTTGATTGTGCAGAAAAGGTAAAGCCTCAGGGGGGTGTTATTCCTGGGTTGTTGAAGGGCATCTGGTTATCTCAGACCTTCAGATATTGCCATGTGTACAGAACTTCACTTAATCCAGGTTCAGATCYCTCAAGGGACAGATTAAACAGTCTCATGACTCTGGTAGCCTGAATTAATTTTCTTTACAGCATACTTGTGATACCAGTCTTGTACAGCATCTCCTTACCTGCCTCTCTCTTCACCACCTTTTTAAGAACAGTAAGAACTGCCCTCTCATTAGGCTATAAATCAGATTGCAAATAGGAAGGAGGGTGTAACTGTACAGTTCATAGTGACCTGTRGAAACTCAGTGTGCCTATGCTATTCTCTTCAGCATAGAAGAACCGGGCTGGTGACATACTGATGTACAGTGGGTGTTTTTTTTCACCAGTTTACTCCCACGTGCATGTTTAAATACTGTTGTTCCTTGATGGAAAGGTGGGATAGGTTGGATTGCACTTTGTGATTGTATTCAGGGCAGAGTTACTGTGCACTGGCATCTTGCAAGTGAAAGCAGAAAATGAATTTGTAGGTGGGTTTTGCATTGAGATGTTACTCTTTCACTGAAAACACTGACGTCCACTGACTGTCTGCAGGGGTTGGCTCAGCACTTGAAATGGAGGAGGTAGAGATGTAGGCATAGTTAGACTTGAATTCTGCATTTTGTATTTAAACAGTCTTTTTCTCCAGCCTTCTAACTTTCTTAAATTGTTGTTCTCATATGTTTGTTTGCAYGTCCTGGACACAAAATGACACCATTCTGTTTCTCCGTGAATGTTAGGGTAGATTTCTAAACAAAAGATACCTTTGGTTAGGATAGAGCCCATTGTTTTTACCAGTCTTGAGTGAAGCAACGTTATGTTCCCTCCAGGCCTGAAATCCTGAAGCAGGAGATCAAGGTGTTCTTTGTGAAGTACAACGACCCCATCTATGTCAAACTGGAGAAACTGGACATCATGATCCGCCTAGCTTCTCAAGCAAACATTGCCCAGGTCAGCTGAGGAACTTCTGATGTGTTCTGCATGTGTTCTGGGGATGGAAAACCCTCTCATGGTCCTTCCATGAGGATGTATGCAACTACTGCTAGTGTTGTCCTGGCTTTTAGGCATCACTGTCCCCGATATAGTGCTCTTTGCAGCTACTTAATAGGAGGTGTGGAGTTTCCTCCATAATTTAAACGTTAATAGCATGGTATGTCTTGCATCATGACCGTTAGGTAGATCTTGTTTTACAGATTACAATTCCTGGAGGAGAGCTGATGTCTCCTGTCAAATGAGTCACTGCTACTGCTGAGGTTGGAATGGGAGGCTTGTTTCAAGTGAGAGGGGTGTGCCTGTAATGGAGGCATTCAGAAAGGCCAAACATTACTGAAGTGTGAATTTCAAGTGTTAAATTGTTAAATTTCATTAGTTAAATTGTTAAAACCTTGCACAGACACTCTTCAGAGCTAAAATAACCTTTATTTTGCTTAACTTGCTTCCAGAGTGGAAATTGCACAAAGCTAAAGCTAAACTGAGTTGAGACTGCTTTACAGTGTAGATTCTCCTTGGATTTGGTGTAGTTTTAATCCAAATTCCTTTCTTAAAGGAGRTGTTCTCAAGTGCCACCCTGGCCACGAGACCTAACACTAACGCAGAATGATTAATGCCTCTGGTTAGTGCTATTACTGTGCTATCCTAATTATCACAAAGCAATTTCATTTAATGTGACATTTTTAAGCAACTCTCTTTAGCTCTCTTCTCTGATGKTTTTTTTGGAACAGAGTAGGGTAATTCATGCCCCTTGTGTGCTGGGGACATGGAAAAAATTTTAAAAAATCAGTTTCCATGAGAATGTATTCAGAATTTTCTATTTACTCCTGGTAGGCTCCATACCAATTCTAACGCATGATGTTTAGATAATGCAGGTTGTTTGGATGAAAGGCAGTGGTGTCTGGAGGGCAGAGTCTGGGACTGGGATCTGCAGACTAATGAATGAATCTCTTCCTGGTTCTAAAGAGGCATTGCTAAAAACAACCCAAGCTTCATCAGAAATATGCCCTGAAATGAGACCCAAGGAAAGCAGGCTTCTACCCACATCCTCCCTGTGCGGCTTGTCGAGATTCTTCACCTCCGTGCCCGTTCTAGACCAAGGCAGCAGACTAACTGAATCTGAGGCACTCAGACTCGGGCAGTATTTGAAAAGCATAAGCTACTAAGCCAGGGTGCTCTTAAGTACTGTGCAACATAGACCATCCAAGGAAATAATAGAACTTCAAAACACAGATGTCCTGTCTAGTCCCTGCAGATTTATTTGTCTGCAGTCTGGCCCTTCAAGGCCTCTTTATCTTGTCATTGTTTTGAGCAATTGGCATTGACTAGAGATTTTTTTTCAAACAACTGTCTCACTTTGTGCTGATCACCTCTCCCTTGCAATCTATTTGTGACATCACGATGAAATCCCTGATGTCATGTTTGACATGAGAAACTGAAACAMGTGAGATTTTGAGGGAATATAAATTGTGTAGGGTCTTTTTTTAAAATCATTTTTTCTAAGCGAAATGATTTGTTTAAGACAAAGTAGCTTTTTAGTTAGTGGTCTGTAAGATCCCAGCAGGTCCTGGTTTAAGCCCTTGTTCAGTTTCCATTAGCAAGAAAACTGAGACAAAATAGTAAATCTTATTCTTAAGAGGGGAAGTATCTTCGCACTGTTATTAATCTCTGTATAGGTGTTCCAGGGTGTCCTCAGATCTCCTCTGCATCCTCCTTTTGGATCCAGAGGTTCATCTCAGCACAGAAGAGGAGAGATCAAAAATGGTTGTTGCTGAGAGCTTTGCATACAGTGAATGTACAACAAGTACAGTAAACTGTACATAAAATCTGTGTGCAGGGATGTGACCCCTACTTCATTGTATTTTCAGCGTAAGAAGGAATAGCAACATATAAGTTTGGCAGGGCTAATTTTGCGGCCAGCTGTTGTTCAGTGGAATTTGAAAATAATCTAGACCGAGCCATCTTTTGGCTTTGGCCAGCCTAAACTGAGTCTTGCTGCCTAATCCAAGGCAGTGGGTTTCAGAGAGAGACTGATGGCAGAGTTTGACTGTGTTAGCTTTGAATGTATGTGGCTAGCTGTGGAAGAACACATCCTGCTCMTGTTCTGGTATTCAAGTAGTATCGCTTGTCAGAGTGGGATGTTCTCTCTGTGTGACCCCAGGGGCTCGCATTGGTGTGCTTTCTCTGCAGGTCCTGGCAGAGCTCAAGGAGTACGCTACTGAGGTGGACGTTGACTTTGTGCGCAAGGCTGTCCGAGCAATTGGGCGCTGCGCCATCAAGGTTGAGGCAAGTATCTGAAACTTGAGGTTTTCTGTGGCTCTCTGTCTTCAAAAACAATGACGGGCTTCGCCATCTCGTTCCCATGTTACACAAATTTTCTTTGCTCCTGTGTTGGCACTCAAGCGACCTGGGTACATCGTGCTCATGGGCAAAGCCCCAGCTGAACAGTGGGGCTGTGAGCCACAATTGTGCACATCACAGGAGCGTGGTGTGCTCCTCTCAGACCTCAGCTTGCAGGCAGAGCAAGGCAGCTAAATCATCCTTGGTGGAATATTTTACTGTACTGGCTTCAATGGAACAATGACCACTTATCCATGAGGACCTCCTTTAATAGCTGTAGCCTGACTTTTTGAAGAGGTTGTGCAGAGGAACTCAGCGTTATGAAATGTTTTGTGTCCCCCCTGTTTCAGCGGAATAGAACACATACATAGACTTAAAGAGATCTGGGACACTTAAGTGCAATTTGCACAAACGTAGAGTGACCCTTTCTGCTTATCTAGTGTTAAAGGTCCATATAGCTTGTAGCTTCATTTGGAGTGTGCTTTCTTTAGCCAGATGCTTATGCAAATAAGTTCCCAAGAACCTCTGCAGTTATCCAAAACAAGAGTCTGAAATGTCCTCTGCTGGTTGAACATCCACCAAAATGCTCATAATAGAATTTTTTTTTTTTTTTTAAATTAWTGATGTCCCTGTTAGTTTCCCTGTAAATTAATCTGATATGCCTGACAGGAGCTCAAAAAGCCTGTGAAGAGAGAGAAGGCTTATGCTGTGGTGTTGGTACTTTTCAGTAAACTGATAACCGAGTGCAAAATGTCACATAAGTGGTCTAATTTCAGCTGAGCTCATTTAGCTTTTGCTAAAGTGTGTTCCCATGAGCATTGCCTGACAGCAGATTTAAATAAAAACCTAATCATGCCTGGCTGAGTATAGTGTCAGTGCACAGGTTTCCCTTGTTTCAGCTAAACTACTGTAAGTCTGTGTAAAGAGGACACCAACTTCTATCCTCTTGTGAGAATCGACCGCCCATGCAGCCTTCTCTTCCTTCCTTCAGCTCGTAAAGGCTTATCACTGCCATGGGCTTTCTTTTAAGCGTGGCCCAACAGAGCCGGTGATCGCTGCCTCTCGTGTCTGCAGTTCAGAATACTGGAGTGCTCCTTCCATGTTTCATGCAGGCAGGAGGCTCTCTGGATGGAGCCAGAGCAGTGACAGTAGAAAATGGAAGAGGGCTACTGAGAAGTTAAAAGAAGCTAGTGGCAGCCCTTTTTGTAGCAGTGCTTGTGCTGGGGAGTGGGAGTTTGCTTTAGTTCTCAGTAGGGACTTTCTCGCTAGGATTTGGCCATGTGTCTGTCCTAGTTTCACATGGAAGGTGGTGTATTCCTGCAGTATCAAGGTGGTTTTAGAAGTTTTTACCCTTTCTTGCCCTGATCTCCTACATTCTTTCTTCCCATCCCTGATACCGTGACAGTCACATTCAATATGCAAAGGACTAATAATAATGTCCCAGCAAATTTGCAGTGACCCTCTAACTGTGTAATTGTGTCTCTCAATAAGCAGTGTTAACCTTGATTTCTAGCAATGCTCCTTTGAAGACACTGCTGCTAAAGATGAAGTCTGTTTACTCCTGTGATAAGAGCCAGATTTAAAGAGGGCAAATATAGAATCAACTCATTAGTGTCCTCATCTCTAGGTTAATCCCTGTCCCCAGTGCATCTGTGTTTACTAGAGGCTGTTTGCACTGTGAGTTATGACTAATGGAAGAGCATTCTCTCAGCCATCAGTGGCCAAGTTCCCAAGGCTTAGAAATCTGCTTTTGGACATAGGGCACAGCTGGCAGGAGCTGTTGATGAATGAGTATTCACGGGGAACCTCAGCTCTGCCTTCAAGGATCCTACCTTTTGTCTAATTGTCTCTCCTAGAAGAGTAAGACAGTAAATAAATTTGTCTGCTGTGACGTGTGCCGTAGAGCAAGTGTGGCATTCTTTGCTGCGCCGCAGTGCGTGGTGCTAACAGCAGAGGTAGCGCTCGTTTTGGAAATGTAAGCGATACCCATGCTGAATAGCAAGGCTGATGGATTTTGCCCAGGCTTAAGTAGGCATATTGGTTTGGGGGATGTCAGAACAACATCAGTTTGCATGGATAGACTAGCTGGGCTCAGAGTTAGCTTGAGTACGTCTACAGCAAACCGTGTGGTGTAGCAGCATGAGGTGAAGGTATCTGGCTTGTGCGTCGATTTGCTCCATAGACAGCACTAAATGAAAAAGTCATCTGAYGCTTTGATTGTAAGGAAACAAAGCACCACTCCTATGGGAAAAGGAAATGAAGTGGATGCAGTAAGAATAGTTATTCCTCTGGAGCAAAGGATAAGCAGAAGGAGCCATATTAGAGGGGGATTTGTCTTGGTTCCAGGAGATTCTGCCAGCAGCCCAGTTCTTAAAAATCCTTGAGGCTCATGGCTGTGAGCATGGTATGTGCTGCTTCAGTAATCTTGGGGGCTTTCATTTGGTTTCTACAGAAAAACAAAGCAGTTTTGACGTTCGTTGGTTGTCCTTCCTCACTCCAACTTGAGAGCTGTTCTGGTTGGGGCACTCTTTCATCAGTTTGCAGAGCACTGCAGTYCCCAGGGATGTCCACCTTCAAATAGCAATGTGTTTACAAGGGATGGGGTGAGCGGAGATGTATTTTTTTACAGGGAGATTTCGTTAGAGGGACTGCTCTACTGTGCATGTGCTCATATGACTGCTCACTTTCCAAGGGACTCTTGGGCTAAAAATCAATACTGCATATTTCAAAGTGGATGTTGTGCTCTTCCTGGAAAAATCACATTTCAAAGTGTCTAAAGAAAAGAAAAATAAACCTTAATTTGCTTTTCCTTGAATTCTGCAGCTCTTAAAGCTTTGCTAGTTGTAGGCTCTGACAGGGCTGGACTGCTTGTTGCAAAGTGACTGATGCTGTAGGTTCTGTAGAGTTGGCTTAGGACAGATTTATCCCAAGTGCCCCTTAAGGCCACTTGTTCAAACATCTAGTGAAAGTTGTTGAGAAACTGGCAAGAGATTAAACTGCAAGCTCTGAAGCATCTATCTTGCAAGGACTTTGAGTGGGTTCCCACTGTGAAAAATGTTGATCTGTGTGGAGCCAGGTCCATGGTCAGTCTCCATGAAATGGAAGAGTCTTCCAGGTCACAGGCCTGGAGAAGAGATCAGAGTAGGACATAGTCAGATTGCCATTTCACTGCCGCCGTAGTAGCATAGTACCTGTAAAGCCGTGCTGAGGAGGGAGAGGTATCATAAAAAAATATTATACCAATTATATGATTTTATGATACCTCTCCTTACTCTGATACCAATTATATGGGATTTTTTTCTGTTTGATGTGAATTTCAGGGGAGAATCTTATGGCCTTTAGTGCCAGTTTGCAAAGACAGAGCAAATGCTGGTTTATAGTGTCTCCTCTCTGGGCTGATCCCCGTGCCAGCATTGCCACTGTTTGCACTTGTAGGCTGTGTTTGTAAAATACCACAGCTAGAGTCACGAGGGCAAGAAATCGCCAAGAGGTTTTAGTCTCTGCTTGTCCCAAATTCAGCTCTACAAGTCTTGAGGTTTGTCCTTGAGATTTTTGCCCATTCTCAAAAAACTGATTCCTGTGACTTAAATGCCATTTCATTCCTCCTCCTCCTGCCCAGCCTTCRAGTGCTCTGAAAGTGAAGGGGACTATTAGCTCACTTGAATTGAAAAATCCACCTACGTTGCTATTGTTCATGCCCTACGATGTTTGTCTCGATCCTGAATGCTTTATGAAAGTTCTGATGGTGACTGCCTAGGCAGTGTCATGAGCAGTCTGCTTCTCACATTAATCACCAGCTGTGTAACGAGGCTTCATATGTGCTCTGTTAATACCCAAATCGCTGTCCTTATTTGAGACTCTCTGGTGTTGGAGTTGGTTGCTCCTGTGATATCTGCCTCACTGTGCTATCTGGGAATAGACCTCCCTGAATTATTTGCCTCTAACTCCAGTTCTGGTTCCTGGAGCATGCCAGTGTCCAGTCCTTGTTATCTTACAGTGTCTGTGGCTGGGAATTTTGAACTAATTAACATGAAAGCTGCATTAACAACARCTGGATTTCTATTTATAGCTGTATCTTCACGTATTGCTAGTGACCTTACCCCAAAAATACTGAACCTCTTGCTGGTGTGAGCTGCTTTTTGCTGTTGTTCCTGCAGCGTGATTGACAGCGTGGTTTTCTCCTGCCTTATAGCTTCCCCAGACACCTTCCAGCAGTCCCTGYCAAAACTCTCCCTGCTCTGGTTGCCACAGCTTGGGCGAGTCCAAGAGAGCTCATTCGGTGGCCTGTTCCAACTGCTAGCCAGCAAGAGRGTGATGGAAGTAGTAATGTAGGCAATGTTCTTAAGGTCTCTTGTGTGGTGATCCAGCTATCTACTGACACGGTTGCTTCAATTGTTACTTTTTGCAGGAGCTGGAATCAGCTGGTATCTCCACTGTAGTACACAAGCACTTGTCAACCTGTATGTTTTTTCTGGACATGCATATTGAATTGGTAGCTGTCGTCCTTTTGTTTCCCCCTCTGGGCCTTTTCTCATATGCAAGCCTTGTCCTTCAGGTGTGCTGTGGGCTGGGAAGGGGTGTTTCTTCAGCTTGTTTTAATTGTTTTGTTCTGTTCTTCTCTCTAGCAATCTGCGGAGCGCTGCGTGAGCACATTGCTAGACCTCATCCAGACCAAAGTCAACTATGTGGTCCAGGAGGCCATTGTTGTCATCAGAGACATCTTCCGCAAGTACCCCAACAAGTATGTGAAAGTAGTATAAGGTTTTTGGAAGCCCTTGTCTGCTAGCGTCAGAATAGAGCAATGTAAAACTCACTCAGCRTAGCTTACCAGGGCTTTGAAGCAAAGGTGGCCGTTTTTCTGAAGAGCAGTGTCTGTTCTGATTCTAGCTCCTGGTATGGTAGGATTCAGATGTTGGCTCTAGATGAGGTATCAGCTTGACACATTATTAGTTTGAACTGAAAGCTTTTCCTTCCCCACTGTTCCATACTGATGCTGAGTATAAGCCTTAATCAAAAGCTAGTAAAGCTCTTGCAGAGAATGCCAGACGGAAAATTTGACCAAGTTTACAGCATCAGGCTTCTGGTTTTGCTCGTCTCTTCTAGAGGCTTATATACAACAAGGCCATGGAATTTCATGGCTTTCACGGTCTGAGATCCCAGTCAGATTGTGCTGAACAATGCGCTGCTGGCTTTCTCCATCAAGCGTTCTCTCTGGCTTGGGCAGTACTCAGCTTCTTTTAAGCTGTTCCTGCAATAAGGTTTTGTCTCTTCAGCTACAGAACAGCAACAGTGTCTTTCAGCAGAGACTCCATGATCGCCTAAAAAGTAATATGGGACATCTGCAGGCCTCTCTGGCAATTTCTGCTGTCAGTTACAAGATAGATTGCCTGCTTATGACAGGTATACCCACGCATGAGAACAGGGGAAGCTAAATAATTAGTGTGGGGTATTGTCTGTTTTACAGCAAAGCCTTTGGGGAAGCGTAATATCCAGTTTAGAGTTACCAGTCCAAAGACGCCAGCGAGGCTGCAGGATCTGATACAGACTCATGGTTTGAACTGTTGGATCAAATATTCCCTTTAGCAAAACAGAGAGGGAGGCAGCTTTGTCTTGAATTCCGCATCTGGGTGGTCTTACTGATTAATGAAACTGCAAAGCTCTYGAGGACCCTGTGAGATCTTAGTACTCAGCTTGGAAAAAGAAAAAGCCTACGAATATCATCTGTAGTTGAGTGAAAATGCTGCATGTTGCATAGAAATACAAGACATTGTAATTCAATGCGGGATTCTCTGCAGAATGTTGTGGGCAGAGATGGAGTAACACAAGTTGAATTCACCCCAGTAATCCCCCTGTACTCTGACAAATCAGGTATGAAAGCATCATTGCCACTCTGTGCGAGAACCTAGATTCCCTGGATGAACCAGATGCCAGAGCTGCCATGATCTGGATAGTGGGCGAATATGCAGAAAGAATTGACAATGCAGATGAGCTGTTGGAGAGTTTTCTGGAGGGCTTCCATGATGAAAGTACTCAGGTAAAATTGTATTGTGCCTCTTATCTGTAGTGTTTCACATAGTGTATGTATGGGACAGACGGTAAATATTATTGCAGTGGTCAGAAAATACCTCCCGATGAAAACTTCAATATTTGACTAAAATCAAACTCTTGGGAGTCTGTAGACTTCTTCTGTTGTCTGTATCTCCCAAACCTCTCTTCTTGGAAGGATAAGACAGAACAGGAGGGGTTTCTAGACAGTGCATAGTTCTTAGGGAATAGCACTACTAGGGACCAGAACATACAGAAGAATAGTGATGAGATGCATAAAAGTATGACATAAATCTTAGCGTGCTGATCAGGGATTTGTCTGCGAAAGGTGTTTGCAACAGGCAAGAGCCTGAGTCTCATTGTACTGGGCTTCACTGGCAARGAATAGTGTAATGCTGTTATAAAGCATAGGACTTGAGTTTCATATCAGTAAAGGATGTTGAGACTTGGGAGACATTGCTAAAGCATGAATGAATTTTCTAATCTGTGTCCCTTTCTCTTAGGTGCAGCTTACCCTACTGACTGCTATAGTGAAGCTGTTCTTAAAAAAGCCTTCCGAGACACAGGAGCTGGTTCAGCAGGTCCTCAGCCTGGCCACACAGGTAAGCCAAGATATCCAGTGTACCAGAACTCTCCAGACCCTGTGTTGGCCTGCCGTGTGGTGTCTCCCATCTGCCAGGCCCATCAGCTTTGCAGTAGATAGGATTCAAGCGTGTTCCCCTCTCTCCCAAAGAGACTCCATTTAAGAGCTGCTCTATACCTGTTACCATGCCATCTGGCATCTGCTCTCTCCTTCTTAGCTCTTGCTTCATCCTAATTCCTTCCCTGCTCCCCCACCAAATGAAAAGTTAGGGACAGGGTAGAGTTATGAAGAAACCAAAATGCTTTCTCCTTGAAGTTAAAACATCTGGAGCTATGACAGAGGGAAAGGGCCTGGCAAAGACTTTGTTCTGTGAACAGCAAAGCTTAAGCAGTGCTATGAAAAAGAAAGAACTGAGGTTTGGGTTTTTTTCCTTTGTACTTGGATGCATGTCAACCAATGTGGCAGCTTTGCTGGAGGCTGTTAATGGTGGGTTAAGGTCCCAGATTCATTATGCGTGARGTGCTGAGCTCAGATCACTGCAGGCAGGGCTGGGCTTGAGCTGGTGGACAGAAGTGCTGTAGTTCTGGAGGACAGAAGTGGAGATGTCCTGGTGGCAGGAGTGGGTAAGACCTCAGCCGATCCTCTACACTCCCTGGCTGTAATGACAGGTAAATGTGTGATGGCGTAGTCCAAAAAGAGCAGCTCCTCTCCAGACCTGCTGTGTCAAGTGATGAAAATAGTCTCCCAGCTGTTCTGAATGGGCTGCAATTGTTTCTGAGCAGAAAATCTGGAGTCAATCATCAGCTGGCCTTTTTGGTCCTCTTTGCTGCAAAAAGTCATGGCTGTGGACTTACTAGTACTTAAAACATTTATTCATCCCTTCGGGGGTGTTGCATTGGTCAGTGGCAAGAAATCTGTGGCCTGCTTGTCTTGCTTCAAAACCTGCTATTAGGCAGGCTCTGAGTGCCTCTTTAGAGGGGTGGGCCGAGGGCATGCTATATAATTTGTCTAAGCCAACAGAAGAAAGGTACTAAGTGTTAAAACCCACTATGCTGAGTCACAAAACACTTAATGGCACCCTAGGAATATAATAGGCGTCTGTTTTTTCTCTGTTTGTCACAAATGTTGATTCAGTCTGGCTTCTTTTATTTTATATGAATAATAAGTCAATGTAGGATAACTGGCTGTAAAACACTAAAAAGCCTTATGTTTCAAGGTCTGATTGCTAGGTAGATACTGTTTTTCACTTGAGTGGGAGAGCAGTTACACGTGTGTTTCTTTCCCCAGCTTGGGTATTGTTGCACTGTGAGTGTCTCTTAGGGTATGTCTGCACAGCAAACTGCAGGTGTGATTGTAGCGGGAGCCAGCTTAATCCAGCCAACAATGGTAAAAATAGCAATGAAGCAGCTGGGCACGGGAGGGACACAGATGTGTAGCAGTGACCAAGGTCCCTGGCAAGCCCGTAACCTCGTGGATGGCACAGAGCCTCTACACCTCCACTGCTGCTGTCTATCTGGCATGGTGGGTAACTAAGCTAGCATGGGTTCCTTGGTATGCACCACGGGGGTGCATGCAGACCCTGGAGAGTGGAGAATTGGGAGAAATGTGGAAAGGGAAGATCTGAGCGTCTTGTTCCAGTGGATTTGCTAAAGTTTTAAGTCTGTTTATTTGGCTGTGAGAAGAAACAGTCAGTCTTGAATCTGTATGTGCCTGCAAGTAGATAGGAGCATGTGGTCTTTCATGTCTGCCCTTGCAGAAGCCCTGCCTGATCTTGAACTGCCTGCTGCAGGCAGGATGCGGAGATTCTTGTAGGAATTGTTAAGGGTGAAGGGTGTAAAGAGTCCACGACTCCACCATCAAACTGAAAAACAGCACTGCAGAGAAATCTATCAGTTGACCCAGACGTTGTATCTAGGTCCTTACGAGCAAAATGAGCTTAGCATGCTCAGTCTCATTACAAATAGAGGTTTTGCTGCATGCCTGAGAATGTCTTGAGACAGAGGGCAGAGAGGCAGGTTATAGCAGGTCAGCAGCAGCATGAATGAGATCACAGAAGAGGAAAAGAAATGCCAAGGAGGAAGGCTAATGAGGTGTACAATATGTTGCCAGAATGTTATGGGGGAAAAAACCTCAGAAACATTTACCCTGTTATTCTGCTGACATGGGGATTAAAAATCCCAGCTCTTGTTTCCATAAACAGTTCAAACATGTTGCACTACAACATAGAACCACACCACCTCCCTCTCCCTAGAACATTAGCTGCAAACTATCACCACTCACTTTGCTGCTCCGGGCAGAGCTGTTCGAAAAGGAGGGAAATAATTAGCGCTTCATGCAGAGGCAGAAGTATCTGCAGTAAAACAAGGGTATTGTTGACAGCTGGAGAACTGATGAAGTATCCTAACTGTGTATCGTTAGCATCTTCCCATACTTCATTAGATAACTAAAAGGCAGGATAAATAAGATCTTGTTTGGTATGAAGAATACGGCTTATTAAGATCCATACTATAGCTCTGCAGGGTCTTTTTGTCCAGCAGTGCCCTTGGGTAAGTCATATATTTCCAGGAATCTTGGATCATTCTGTTACAATATGCAGTATTGCATGTCTACTCTTAGTATGTGACAGAGTCATGTCGACTCACGTTCTTTTCTCCTGTCTACACCCCCTTGGAGTTCTCCTAATACTTACTGTTACGTTAAGTGGCAGGAGAGTTTGGAAAGCAGTTGATAGCTCTGTGGGTTGGGGCAGTTGTGGGATGTAAATCCTGGGCATTTTTGGCTCCCTGTCCAGCTGAGCAGGAAGCTAGGCATTAATACTTTGGTTCTCATTTTTAATTTTGGGATGTTCATCACAACAAGCAGTTTGTAACATCATTCTGAAATTGGTGACTGTGTCGCTACTGGATGGTTGGGGTTTTTTAATCCAGCAGAATCACTGCTAGAAAAATTAAGTGATTACAACTGTTAGTCCCCTTCAAACCTGTGACTGATGTATTGCTTTGTCTCAGGATTCTGACAACCCAGACCTGCGGGATCGTGGCTACATCTACTGGCGCCTTCTTTCCACTGATCCAGTGACTGCCAAAGAAGTGGTCCTCTCAGAAAAGCCACTTATTTCTGAAGAGACCGATCTGATTGAACCGACTCTACTAGATGAGTTGATCTGCCATATTGGGTCTCTGGCTTCTGTGTACCACAAACCACCCAATGCTTTTGTGGAGGGGAGCCATGGGATCCACCGCAAACACTTGCCAATTCACCATGGAAGGTAAGCTGAGGCAACTGTGGTGATAATGGACAGGATTGGTCATTTCTTTCTAGCAAAAGACCAAAAGATGCAAGGATCTTTTTTAACACTCTAGTGGTTTTTTATTGATTGTGTAGGGGCTTGCAGGTCATTCAAGGAGCCATTTCATTGTAGGATTTAATTCTGGGTATGTAGTTTCTGAGTTCCTGGGTCAGAAGACAGAGAAAGTATCAAAGTTCTTGTGTGAGGAAAAGCTATAATGTTTTTAAGAAAGACACTGGCTATAAGCCCTCTTGACTGAGAGTTTGAACAAAACAGCAGAAGCTTTGGGTAACTGGTGCAAGGGCATACTTCCAGGCGGAGGACGACTATGGTAAAAAGAAGCATCTTACGGAAGGATATGCTTCTTTGATTTTATGAGAGCTTTTGCTTCAGCAACAGTGCAGCTTTACAAGCCTCATTTGTGTAGAATAATACCAGTTTCCTGGAACTGGCAAGTACAGGGATCCTTTGCTGTTGGAATATGAAATGGGGAAGGACTGATAAAACTACCTTTCTCACTTGGTGCCTATAAAGCAAGGGGAGTGTAAAAGCCATTTAAGGCCCATCACTGAAAACTGTTTAGGCTTAAAAGAAGATGGCTAGACTGATACAATTCTGTCTAAGCTTTGGGGTGGAGGGGGGGGCGAAATGCTTTGGCTTATTGTCTGGAGCTTTAATGATTCCCCGTGATCACAGTCCTGGAAGTGGGTTAGATCTGCAAGAGCAGGCAGTACAGTAGTCCTGGGCTGCGGGGGTGTTGCTGTTGAGCCTGTTCCCATGGTTCCTCATTCAGGTAAGCATTGCTATTTGCACCAATGGTATTAATTACAAATGTAAGTGTGCTTTACAGCAGGAGGCAGAATATCCAGGCTTACCTCTTAATAATATTCCCAAAGTGACATTTGGAGTGCTATTTTTTGCTGTTGCACTGATAAATCAGTGTGCGATGCTGCTCCTTTTCTATTTTCTAACACCTCTTCTCTGCTATTCTTAGCAACTAAAGCTATTTCTGCAATGACTAGCTTTGGGAAGCCGAATTGTTTTCTCCCTGCCTATGAAATTAAGTCTGGCTGCATTGACCCAGCACCAGCAAGCAGAAGTCTACCAGTCAGACAAGAAAAATAGTGGCTGTATTCCTTAGCTACCTCTCCTAGTCAAAGATTTGCCTCAATAGCAAAATGGGCTGGAGTGGGGGTAGCTTTGGTCTCCAGCGTTACCAGCCTTCCTGTACACTGTTGTTTCAGATCACTACAGAAGCTAACATTTTAGGGGGTTTTAGTCAGCTGAAGGAATTCAGCTTTTGCATGGAATGGTCTTTTTTTACTGTTGTCTTGCGTATACTGCGTATGTGGCTTGACTCTCATAGCTAATGCTCAGACAGTCTGCTGACCTCAAATCTTTTCTGACTATAGCAGTATTGTACATTGCCCTGGTGGTGTTTATTACTAAATTACCCATTACTTCAACATAAAACATTCCAGCCTCAATCAGCAGTGGCAAGCTGAGGAAGCCAGAGCTGGGGGAAGGTCTGAAGGGTGCTCAGCAGAGCATACTGCATACTGACACAGTGCTCTAGCCCATTTGGTAAATTAAAAAAATGAGTGGTATTACTTAATGGCACACTAGGCTTCTCTGATGTGAACTCACGTCGTAAAGAGGCCCCGTTATTGTGGTTTTCTGCTTTACTATTAGCAAAAGCACAGTATAACATTACAAGCTGATGCCAAGACCTCCTTGTACCATGTCACAGCATACCAAATTGCCACTTTCAGCCATCAGAATTACAGTGAGCAGCTCTGCAGGAGCATGGTTGTGGGGAGCCTGAATTTGTGCATCCAGGATGATTTTACTGATTGCTAAGAAATTGGTTTGCCTCTTTTTAGTGCTGAACGTGCATGAAAAGATGCATGAAAATCTGTCCGTTTAAGACAAGTTAAGGGTGTCCAGTGAAAGACAACCTCCTCACCTAGCTATTTGGAGTTTTCTTCATTACTTTTGCACTTGGCTAATGACCATTCTGGTGGCTGACCTGTCTGCTAGAGACTGAGGTTTTCCTTCAGATTGCACAGTGAGATAGAGGTGGAAGCACGGAAGTATGGAGATGTCCACAATGAATGTGGCTTAAGAGAGTCAAGATAGCATTGCCTTGAGTAGATGGGCATAAGTAGCTAGATGAGTCATGCTCTCCTGGGTGTAAACCTAGGAGGAGTTAGTTATGGTTGGCAGAATACACTACATTGCATTTTGATTCATTTAATTTTCATTTAAAGCAGTGTAGGACAGGTTCCTTTCAGCTCTCAGCTGATGGGAAGACCCATTGAACAGCTCACAGATGGTGAGATGTTCCTGCCTCTTCAATGAGCCCAAGTGTCATAGAGCTGCAGATGAATCCTAAAGGTGGGGGAGAAATCTCCTGATTGCTTGGCAATGTTTCCTCATGTGGTGGCTCCCACCATCCCTGCTGAGCTCTAATGCAGCTGGGAAATTTGGGGAGATGTTTACAGGGCTCCTGGGAGAGGAGGAGTCTGGTTAGACTCTGGCAGGAGTCCCCATTCCCACACAGGCGGCTGCAGGAAATTTTTGATTCTGGTTCAGGCTGTGTATCCCTTGTGACACCTAACATCTGGGAACCACTGGAGGCTGAACTCATAGGAGGGCCAAATCTCCAACTCACATGGGGAAACCCAGCTGCTAGCCACTGCCCAAGACTACAAGGGAGAAAGCTTGTATCAAGTCTTTTTGCCCTTCATAACTCACATATTCTTTATTCATTTTTTCTTTCAAAGAAAATGCAAAGTTGTTTATACGAATCTCTTTAAAGAGGCCCATTCTGTACTGGAAATGGAAGGCTTGGTGTTTGTTTTTTTTTTTTTTTTGATAAAAACTGACTGAGCTTTGTCCTTTCCTAATATCTTGTTGGGCTTTGGGGCAACTGCAGTTACACAAGACCTTGAAAGATTGCTTTATCTCCATCAGAAGAAGGATGAGTAAGTGTTGAAGAGGTGTAGTGTTAAAGGGATTATATACTGGGAACGAACCAAGTGTGTGCACTACCGGCTTGTGATGTGCCTCTGCTCAYACATGCTGTTCTTCCCCGTTCTCAGGTTGGGGGTGGGAGTGGATCACGGTAACCACTTGCTCTTCAAAAATGTTTTAGTTAGCTGTTCAGCACACTCAGAGGTCTCCCTGCTGAAGGCAGAAGCAGGAAGGACAACTAATATTAGTACTATTAAGGGTCCAAAGCTTTTAATGCAAAGAAGCTTTCAACCCTTTTTGTCGCTGCCTGGTAACTAATTCATTCTGCAGTCCTTATGCTACATCTTTTCCTCTTGGCACTGAAGTTGGGAGCAGCTTATACTCTGTTGCTAAGCTTTCCCCTCAGTAACTGAATAAGGATAAGGAAGAGAATCATGGCTACTCAAAATCAGGAGCTGCAATCCTTACAAAAGAGCCCCAGTGTTAAACACCTTGTCAGGACGCTAATTCCCATGGCATTTGTGTGCAATTACCTGTTGGCTGTATCTGCAGTAATATGAGCTAGAAATAATTTTGTCAGTTACTGCTGGCAACAGGATACAAAATAGATTTTAAGTTATCTAAAGTATTAGCATCTCTGGATTTAAAGAATAAATACATTGTAATGAGATCTCCAGGAGCTACAGTGAGATATACTTCTCTTTTTTTCTCTCCTTGTTGTAAAATTCAGTGTCAAGTGAACATAAAGGGTAGCCAGAGTGCATATGATGAGAAATTTTGGAAGCTGTATAATTAGCATTTGTAGACTRGTAATTAGCATGCCTGCTAACTCAGAGAAAAGGAAATTATTGATAGAAGGGAGGAATCAATTTTAGATTGAGGTCTTTATTTAAAAAAGAGTTATGGAGCTTGGTGCTGGTCAGTAGAAGATGGTTAATCCAGATCTGTGGGGAATGGTTGAATTTGCACTGGTTAGAGTGGGGGCTCAAGGGTTTTAGCAGTGTTAGGTCTCTGAGGAAATCTGGATTTTATTCTGTGTGTTGTCCCCCCCCCGCCATGTTTACATGTAGTTCTCCAGGCCCAGTGGGCTGAAAATCATCTCTATAGATTTCTTCTGAGCTGGGAAATAATTCTTTTCAGTGCTGTAGTCCATGTAGTACTCGTGGCTTACAGTTTTGGAGGGGTCTGTGATTCTGAAGGTGGGCAGATTTTACACCTGAAGATTCCCTTTTCTGAACTTAAAACCATGCACAATGCATGGAASGTCTATGTGCTCAAAGCATGTGTTGAAGAAACACTTGCCATAACACACTGCCTTGTATGTGGCAGTGGTGAGATCAGCTGCTAGGATAAGCTTTTAACTGGCTTCTTGTGAGCCACCTCTTACTGTTTCCCATGCTGGGAATCTGAAGCTGGAGACTGAAGGTGACTAATGTTTCTCTCTTCTGCTTCTTGTTCCTCCCACCCATAGCACTGATGCAGGCGATAGCCCCATGGGCACGACAGCCACTACAAACCTGGAGCAGCCGCAGGTCATTCCATCGCAGGGCGACCTTCTGGGTGACCTTCTCAACCTGGACCTGGGACCCCCAGTGAATGTTCCCCAAGTGTCCTCCATGCARATGGGTGCTGTGGACCTCCTGGGAGGAGGGCTGGACAGCTTGGTAAGCGGCATCCTCTTTAGCTTCAGGTAGTGCAAAATAATTGGAGCTGTGCTTATCTCTGCAAAGCCTTGATCATTTGTGCTTGTAATGTGTGGATCACTGAGCTCCCAGTGCTGAGTCCTAAAACTCCAAGGTACAGTGCTATTGTACCAATTTTCAGCAGGTTTTTCCTGCTATAAAGCGAATGTTGCTGCATGTTGTAGAATCCCCATGGTCATCAGATATATTTGTTCCATGCTTTTTCTGTCTGTAAAAGAAAACCAAAAAGTTGTTTTAAGGAAGTGTCCCACTGCTTTGTAATTGATTCAGGCTCCCTTTCAAGAAGGTGTTTGTTCCACCCGGTTCCCAGCCCTACTGAATTTCAGTGCAAAACTCTCAGGCTGCAAGCCGCAGCCCTGTGTTATCCCATTTGTATATTCTCCAGAGTATGTCATGGTTTAATATCGGTGATATTTTAATTGCAGTTAGGTCAAGAGGGAAGCACTCTGCGTAGTCCTTCCATGCCGCAGCTGCTCATGAGGAGTTATTCTAGTACTAACAGGGTCAGGCTCCAGAGYATGAACAACCACACATTGCTTCTGCTCTGAGGTGTGAGCTGGGCATGAGCTGCCATGAGAGAATCACTTAGCAAGCAGACCGCGGCGGTGGAGAGGAGCTCGGTGCGGTGGCTTTACGCTGGTGGCAGCCAGGCATTGAGAAGTGGTGACTGTAATCATCAGCTTGGGAGTTGTTCCCATGGGGTGGAGCAGAGCACACAGATCCCTAACACCCTGGTGACTTGCCTACAGGGGTAAGAAACAGTCTAGGTATATTTGCACCATGTAACCTGAGTAAGACTACCCCAGTGAACACAGTTGGGTATTTTTCAGACCTACAGTGGATTTGTCTTGCTTTGGTTTGAGGTTTGGCTTGTAGTGAGCTGGGTTGGGTTATCTGTATGTCTGGTTTAGGTGTGCTTTCAGTGCGGAGTCAAGCTCTGAATAATAGAGTAGGAGGCAGCTGGATGAACCCCAATGCAACAAATCCTTATTCGTTAAAGATTTTTTTTTTTAAGCTGCCATAATCTTAAAGCAGACATTAAACACATTTCCAGCTCCAGCGCTTCATGAGCTAATGAACTGGAAACAACCTAACCCTTAATGGCATTGGTGTTCACGGAGATCAGATGTGCTTTAGCCTCTGTGCCATCTAAACAGCAGTTTGCTTATTTAGCAGGGAGACTGCTTTTATGCTGGGGAGATAGGGGATTAGGGAAATGGTTTCAGTTTGGAGTTGCTGGGAAAGCAGACAGTGAGCCCGGAGCAGTGACCTTTGCAGCCTTTGTCCTGCATTGCAYGATGTGCCACTAAGAAACTGGGGTTTTTAATTGTGTCAAGGCACTGCAGCAAATGGTGCCATCTGTGGCGGCTCAAAATGGTCAGAAGTTAAATTCCTCTGTCTATACTGTCTTCCAGGCCACTTATAGTAACCCTTTGTTTTTCATGAGTGTCAGAGATAAGTAAATGGACACAGCGGGAGGACTAAAACTTGGTTTTGGGAAAAGGGTTGTCTCACAGTTGGCATTAATGGGCTTAATTTAGTGACCCGCTTTGGCAGTAGAGCTGTTAGTTGACATGGTGCTAGGCTTTTACTTAATATTTTTCTCAAGCCTTAAGTAAATCCATGGGGCTGTGGAGTGTGATCTAACGAAGTGATCGTGTCTGGACAGGGAGTAGTTGCCTCAGGCTGCGTGAGCCAGTACTGTCTCAGCTGAGGTACTAGATGGGGTGAGTGCTAAAAAAAAAAATATCTGAATGGTGGTGGTTTTATTTCCTCC
Organism: Oceanodroma leucorhoa; assembly: GCA_030449065.1. Lineage (NCBI taxonomy): Eukaryota > Metazoa > Chordata > Aves > Procellariiformes > Oceanodroma > Oceanodroma leucorhoa. The sequence continues at coordinate 5,527,539 of JASVER010000060.1, read as the reverse complement.
CTGGAATGCTGTCTGTTGAAGTGCTGTTGCATCAAATGTCCTGTCTTCTCCTGATCCCTCACACGTATAAGTGAATCTTTTCCTGGTAAATCTCTGTATTTCTCTGGCTTTTCCTTCCCTAGTAAGCCTAATTAGTGTGTGAGTGAATGTGATCTGTGTCTTTGTTTATTGTTGTGGGCATATGTTTAACAAGTATCAAGCTGAGTTAACCCTAACCTGGTATTAGCTAAATTGCTAGGCAGTGTCTCTTGGCTGCATGGCTAGCAAGGCGATTGGCATTTGGATCTTAGGCTAATATTAAGCCACATTTACGCAGTGCCAAAACCAGTCTCAAACTGCAGGTACGCACATGCCTGATTGCTGTATGTGGTGAGGGGGTGAGGTGCATCCCAGGGTGCCYCCCTGAAGAAGGACTGAGCTCTTCACCCTTCACCAGGGATCAAAAATGGCTGAGAGCCGGGGATGGTGGTCACTTGGGCTGCTCGTGCGGTCAATTCGTGGGGTGGGAGGCTCAAATAAAATCTTCTTCCTCTCCTTATCAGTGTTCTGCCTATCCGTGTATCAGTAGGTACTCTGGCTGTTGGTGTAGCAATCCCTTCCTCCTTCTCCTCCAGATACCTTATACACACACTTTCTTTATGTTCCATTGCTGCCTGATTCATTCCGCTTTGAAGTTTCCCTCTCCATTACTCCTAAAGTCTTTTTTAATGCATTTCTTCCCTTGCTTTGTTCAGAAGACTGAGGCTCCCATACTCCTGCATGAAGCATGGAGTGGTGTGAGCAGTCCCTCTCTCCTCCTCAAACCAGACAGTTTACTTCGCTTTGGGCCCTTGTGCCACCAGAGAGTAACTCTGGTTGTGAATGCCAAGGCAGCTGTCTTCCTCTGTGTGCTGCTGCTTTGGTCTTTCTTTTCCCATCCCTCCTGTTGTCTTAAGAGTAAAGAGTAATGGAACCAAGCGGGGTCTGATCTAAGGAAGGATTGAATATGCGTTTTCCCAAAAGGAATTTGTCTAGTGTAATTTTTCTAAGGCTCCCAGTGATGGAATTTGTACCACCTCTACTGTTGATCCCCGTTTTCTGCTCATCACTAGCAGATCCCTTTTGGATCTCAGGGGTCCTGAGAGGAGACAGGGGAACATGAGATATTCAAATGTAGCGTATTCTCTGCATTGTGCTTCTGGCATTATCTCTCAGCCTGAGCGGGGACTGCCAGAGTAGAGCAACCCCAAACCCCACTACCATTTTCCAAGCAACTGCTTGATATGTAAAAAAGCCTAAATAAACCTCTCTGTTACAGTGGAAGAAAACGGTTTGGGATGTGCTTGACTTGATGCATGAAATAATGGTCTGTTGCTGTGATGGTGAGATTGCGTCAGTACTGAGTGTCTCAAAGGCAGCTGAAGGTCTGGAAGAGGCTGCTGGCAGGATCTCAGCCGGTTTGTCACATTCACTCAGTGTGATGTGTTGATCCCCTCGGATACTTGTTGCAGCTCTTGTGTATTTGATAATGCCTCCTTTTCTTTGGAGGGGGTGTCTGTCTTCAGAGGCTTGCTCTAGCAGTGAAAGTCCCAACGGGACTAACCCAGAAAGATCAACAGCAGCATTAACTTCCATGGCAAATGTCGTTCTGCATTTCCATTTCTTAAACTGTGGTGTTTTTTTTTCTTCACACATTTAAATAGAGACTGTATGGTGTAAAACTGGATAAGCACCAAATTAATATTGTTCATTTGAATTTTCCTCAGCATTGCTAGATATTTATCTTCCCGACCAGTGAGACTCCAGCTGCTTGACAGGTTAATTTCTTTAGTGAGTAACTCTTATCTTACCTCCATAGTGAGTCCTGTAATCAGTATTAAATGTAACATGCATATTGTGCATGCACAGATGCTGAGCATGTGTTAACAATTAAAAAAAAAAAAAGGGCCTTTAGTATGAGAACCAGATATGCTTTGCTTATAACCAGAGAAGACTTGCTATATGACTTACGCAGAGCTGTGCTCTAGTGAACTGAGTCTGCTCCGGGTTGTGCCCTTGTTTTCCACCCTGGGCAGATCTTGTTCTTTTCTGCTTTGCTTTCTTTTCTCTAAAAYGGTGACCAAGCCCACTGTTACAAAGCTGTTTGAAATCTCCAGCTCCACAGTGTAAAGTAGTGATACCAGTCACTAGTGTGGGAGAAGCAAAACTTGCTTGGACAGCAGATTGCCGGATGCAGAGTTGTGCATGCTGAGRGCTGGAGTTTGATGCTTTATCTCCTTTAAAGCCGGCTCCTAAATGGCTAAACTTCATGCAGATTATAGGCAGCCCTCCAACTCCTGGTTTACTGTTGATGCAGCACTTTGTAGGATATCTATCCGTGCTGTAATGAGCCAGGGTCAGTTTGTCTTTAAACCTTCTTCTGTGTTCATTTGCTCTGAAAATCCGTTGGGCATGAGAGCTCCGTGTTGCCCGGCACATTGTGGAGCTCACTGTGAGCCCGTGCGTTTAACGGGAGCAGGGCACTGTGGCCGGGAGCCAAGGAGGCTGGCTTTAAACCTGGGGGCAGAGCAGCAAATCTGTAGGAATGGACAGGCTTGGATTGTCTGTTATGTAAGGATTTTTTTTTGATACTCTAGCCGCTCATCTACAAGAATATTATTGATTCAAGGCTGGCAGCTGGTCAGACTGATTTATGTCCTGAATTGTAAAGTTGTTTGATAAACACTAGATATCCACAGCTTTCTGTAATACCTGGACTGGTTTGGGCTGTTCCAGGTGGAGCTGTGCCCCTCTACGTAATCAGGTTGGATACGGGGGGTCTGACCCCAGGGGTCTCTTCTGCATGGTTCAGGGCTGTATCCCATCGCTGTGTGCTTGCTCTGAAGTGTGATGGAGGGCTGGGACCCGAGCACTGGCTCACCCTCTCCTGCAGGGTGTCCTGGGCTCTGGGCGCCTGTAGGCTGGGTGGCCTGGGCAGAAATGCCTGCTCCAGCAGTCCTGAGAGCCTGCCTGATCCGAAAGGCTACTTCATTTACCTTTTCCTGGAACTACAGCGTGAGAATGGCTATGCTAGGTCAGCCCCAACATCCATTTATGCAGTGGATGTGATGCTTCCCCMGGGTGCTCCTCCAGCCTCCAACAAGGAGCTGAGCGTCTCCTTTCATCGAGGCTGTTCTGGTTTGRTGAGCTACAAAGGACATCTGTTAGGATTTCTGGCAAAGGCCGTGTGTCCGTTGCTGGAACAGTGCTGATACGGAAAAGGAGCTCTACTGGTGGGTCACTCATTCATGTCTGATTTAAGGCACGTGTTGCTGTAACAGGACTGCTAGAGCTTTGTAGAGCTGCTTTTTTTTACACTTTAGAAAATGAAAATGGTTAGTACTTAGTTTCATTTGCTGATGGAAATCATTCAGCAAGGTAAAGCATTAGCAGTAAGTGCTCATTAGCAGTAAGTGCTACTTGTGGCTGTGGTATTGGCAGCATGACCTGTCCTCCACCACCTTTGACACAGCTGTCCTTGGTTTGGACAGTAGCCCTTCTGCTCTGCAAGCCTGGCTTGGCGGCATGAAAACAGACACATAAAATAGGCAGCAAACGAGGTACTGAAAATGCCTCTGTGTGAGCCACAGCGGAGTCTGCAATGAGATGTCCACAGCCCATCAGGAGGTYGGAAGATGCAGACCATGCATGATCTGTCCTGCAGTTAAGATGTCTCTAACAGGATTAGCCCATATCAGGTGGCCTGCTTGCAACTGTGCTCTCAAGCATTTCAGTTAGCCCCATCGCCTGATTCTTGTTAGGTAAATGCCTTGTGTTCCTTGCTGCTGTGTTACTGAGTGCATGCTCTCATCTAGCTCCTTGAGCTGTGATGCTTAATTCTTGGTTTGGGGTGCAAGGGAGAGAGGAGTCAGCAATTGTTCCCTGTAACCCGTGAATTATGGCTCYGTGAAATGCATAGCTGCTCTGAAAGCCCTGGCTATGCTATGGACGCAAGGCAAAGTGGTTGCTGAGCAGTGGTTGTTGCAGCTTTTGTCCCTGGCTCCACCCTCAGTGTTATTTTTTGGAGCTCCAAATGCCTCACGTCATGTTGCAGAAGTGATTGTAACCCCTCTGGATCACATGAACACTTCAGCAGAGTCACTTCATTACAAGCTGCTGTTAAGATGCAAATAAACCCTCCTAATGCAGTAACTCCRGCACTGCTGCACTTCATAAGTCAGCATAACTGCTCACACGGAGCTGAAATTACAGGGCAAATGCTCTTCAACCGCAGAGCAGCTGCAACGCCATCCGAGCCAATTAATACCAAGTAAAGACRCCGATGCAGTTTGGGAAGAGGTGCTAGTACTGTCTTTATTGACTGAGGATCGAGCCCAGCCTCTTCTTTAAACCCATGTGGCTGCTTGAGTGCTGTTGTGGCAGGATGGGTTTGGAGGGAATAAAAAGAATTCCTGTTTGACAAACTTTGTGCGTTTGGCCAAGGCTCCCTGTTCATCCCCTGCTTCATCTCCTGAAGCTGGCAGCTCTTCATCCTGGACAGAGGCTTTGTGCTCTTCAGCAAGAGGCAAGCCTGCCAACTTTGGGCTCAGGATCAGGGCTTTGCAGAGCCGCAAGTTCCCAGCCAAAAGTTCCCCTTGGCTATCCTGAGACCAAGTATCAGGCCTCATCCACCCCACCTTCATAGCGAGTGGTTCAGCCTGGGTAGGGCTGGCAGTGGTATTAACATGGTCCTCTCCTCCGCGGGGCTGTTGCCCACTCCCATGTAAGACARGTTCACGTTGTCCTTCCAACAGGAGTGTCTTCCCGCCCGTGAGATGAATGGAAATGGTTAACTAGAGCTGCCAGCCTTGGGGAATTGGTTCAGCAGCACTTCATGCCTGACTAATATCTGCTTCTTTCCTTCTGCACTCTGCCTGTCACTCCAGATGGGAGAGGACACTCCGTGGGTAATTGGTTCCTGTTCCCTCTGTCTTCCTTCTTCCCTCTTACTCACACGCATCGCTGTTACTGTCTCTTCCATCGTTCTGAGTTTGGAATAAAGTTAGATCTTGGGYGTCTTGCAGGAGGATTGGGTAAATCGGACCTGTAGCTTCTGAGTGGGGGAAGCATTAGTGATGTGGGAGGGTGACAGGCAAGAAAAATGGAGAAAGGGACTTCTGTGCTGCTACAGTGGGTACTGCACCCYGCATCTGATGTGGAACTGATTAGTTCTTTATTAACTTTTCTCCCCCTTAATTTCTGTTGAAGTACATATGTTGCCACTTCTCTTTTCACTACATAGGCAGAGCCAGCTCTGCCTGTAGGCACCTGGTGAAGCTGCCAGCTCCCTGGAGCTTGCTCTGCAGCTTTGTAGTACACCTCTGCAGCGCTTGGTCCCGAGCATAGGAGCCAAGAGAGTGGCAGGCTGCTGTGTGCAGACCCCTCCTGTGAGCGGGACTTCAGGAGGAGCAGGTCAGAGCTTCCTGGCATTGGAAAGAGATCTTTTCTACCACAAAGCAGAGATGTTGGGTGCAATCTAGAAATGTAAGGAGGCTCATGGTAAATTCTCTGAGCCAGTGAGGKTTTTTTTCTCCGCCTTGCAGGGGGTGAGAGCTGGAGTCTCAAGACAAGCAATAAATCCAAATTCTACYTTTCCCCCAGGGCCTGACAGCTAGGGAAAGTGGAAGACTTGCGGATAACTTGAGGTACCCCGATATGTCACTCCTTCCCTCCTTGACAGTGAGTGTATGCAAATACCAGTGTACGGGTTTCTTCGAGGTTGGATTCCTAGCCTGCAGCTTCTTATGATGAGTGTAGTAGGAAATGGTAGAATAGTTAACATCTGGCTTGATTATGCAGAATTATTCAGTCATTTCCATAATACCCTTTGTAAAATGCTTGTTGCTTGATAAACCAGTCTTTTCTCTTGCTTCAGACAACAGTACCAGAAATCCTCTGAGCATACAATAATATCTGGAAATTAACTGGATTATTTACCTTTTCTCTTTTCCTCTGGACTTCACTGCCTGTCAGTATAAAGTGTGAAGTTCATCTGCGTGCAAGACTATGAATAGGGATGAGGTGTAATAGTTGCATTTATTACTCCTCAGTGAGCCAGTAATAAGATGTAAATGATCTGATATATTAATCTAAAACATGGCTTGGCTTAAAGAGCAGTCTGTAGAACAAACCTCTGCTCTGCCAGGCTGTTTCAGTGGGGGAGACCTGACAGTGTAATAAGCCTTATTTTATAAGCTCAATATTAATTGGATTTGCGTCCTCTGGCTGGCTTCCTTTGGTCTGTGACTGATCCTCCTTTAGACTTTGGAATCACTCACTCTTATCTGTTATCTCTTAAGTAAGCTAAGAAAAACCAGACTTGCTCACTGCACTGCTGTGGGCAGCAAGAGGATGGGTTGCTGTATGAAGAGGTGGCTGTTGCAGAAGACAAGGGACCTCCTATAAATTTCTGCCATGACTTCAAGTAGGGATAAACTCAGTCTCACACAGGAAAAAAAAGCTCTTAAGGCTTCTTAACAAAAGGCAAATTGTGTGTGATTTGTACTCCTCTAACACCTACTTATGGTAGCTAATATTGCATCAGGTGGCTCCTGTGGTGACTAGGGGAAGGAAAGATGCCAGGGGATAGAAGGAGCATCCAGAACAGCACAGGGATTTGTCAAATTTTACAGTTTTTTTTGGAGGCTAGTTATCATTTAGTAAGTCACTGTCTTGCAACTTCGTTGCTGTTCTCAAAGCATTTTATCCTTTTCATCTGTGCTGTCTGGGAGAGAAGTATGAAGCTTTATGGTGTCTCTTGACCAGTGTAAAATACATTTGCCATGAGATCTCCCAGGGAGCAGGCTAGCAGGGACCAGAACAAAGTTGAATTTCCAGGTCTTTTGTGCAGAGGGAAAGGCTTGGAGCCTTTTGTCTTTAAGCACGTGCACTCCTGGAAGCTTCTGCTTTAGCTATATGGTGCGTTTTTCAATATCGTGTCAGCATGTATTTGAATAACATACCTAGAGCCTTTGTTGACCCAGTTCGTCAGATGCTCTTTTAAAGCAAAGAAACCCCGCAAACCCTGATCAAATGGAAGAGCAAAGCCATCTACGAGGTGAGCTCTGCTGTTCTGGTCTGCCAGTCCAGCCTTTTTCCCCATGGGGGTGGCTCCTACCTCGCCCCTGCACTTGCTTCATCCTCCATGCACGTTGTCGGGGCATGATCCTTGTCTGAATGTGACACACAAAAACCCTGCACTAGGCAAAAAACTACCATGGTCTTCTGAACAAAAGCCTAGGAGACAGATAAGCCTCGAGATGACTCTGTAGAGAATAATGGCTGCAGATCTGTGCTTGTTTCCTCCTGGCTATCAGTCATCTGTCGAGTGCCTTATAAATATTCACAGGAATGATGTTGTACTCACAAACAGCACTTGTAGCCAGTTTTGGAGTCTGTCCTGATCACTGAATTCTCTCAAGCACGTAGAATTGTGTGGATGTTTAAAAAAAAAATGGGCTTTATCACAGAGAAAGTGGTCTGGACGCTTTGTAAAGTTCATGGTAGGAGAGCTTTTAAGTGGGCTGCAGGATGGTTTGGCAGAAGGGCTCCGGGGAGGATTTAGTGTTTATGGAAGGTTGCACGGGTGGTGTACCATGGCTATTTCAAGTCACTTCAAACTGTAGCTGTGTAGCTTGGCAGAGATCGTTACTGAAATATCCTAGTGCACCGTAAGGTCTTTTTACTATTTGAGTGGCCTATTAAATCATGAAGCTGGTTTTGTCCTCTCTAAGGGAGCGGAGCATCTCCAAAGGGAAGACGAAGCCCACCTATCTGAGCTGTTGTAATAGCCGGCACACATCCCATTCTCTTTTCTTCCTGGTTATTGAAAAGAGCCGCATGTCAGAGGAACGTAGCCAAGATGCATTGTGTTTTCCTGTAGTTCATAGCTGTTCCCTAGAAAATTAAAGCTTTCAGGAAGTGAGCTTCCTGTCAGTTTTATTTTTATTCCATTTCACGGTTACCCCACTGGGTTTTGTGGAGCTGCTCAGGACTGCTGGCAGCCAGCGTGGTGGGTTGAAGGGAAAGCACTGATGCATGAAACGTGAAGAATTGCGCAGAGTTTGTGGTACAGATGACAGGTGCAAGAGGGGATAAGGTTTTGTTCTTTATTAACCTGCAAAGCGCTCCTGTCTGCAGTAGGTGTGTGCGGTAGTTCTCCAAATAGCTCTGCTCACACAACAGCAAAAAAAAGCCCCTCTGTTCCCTGTGCTTTCCCGTCATTGCGTTTCTGTCTGTCCTGTACGCAGCAAGCAAGACGTGCTCGCAGCAGTGCGGTCAACTGAGCTCCACTGCGGCCATCTGACACTTGGCTTAAATGAACTCGGTCTTTCTCTCCTCTCTCTCCTTCTCTCTTTCAGCTTGGCAGTGACCTTGGCGGGGGCATTGGAGGAAGTCCGGCAGTAAGTGCCATTCCATTTTTTTTCCCCAATTTAAAAAGCTGCTCAAAGCTCAGGGTTTTTAAATACAACCTCACCCATTATGTGCTGGAAGATGCTTAAATCCCTGAAGATGTTTGAAAATGGACAACTGCAACCGAAACACACTGGTCCCAACCTATGTTGCTTTGAGTCCAGCTGTCACCTGGGCATTCCTAAGAGCAGCCAGGGCCAGAGCTCTTGACTCTATCGGCTTAGCTCTTCTTTCTCAGAGCTTTTAGTTTGAGCACCAGCGTTAACTTTGGCAGTACCCCAGTCCTTGTGCAACTGCTTTGGCAGCTGAAAGGCCAAGGATGCTTACCTCTCTACTCACAAAGCCTGTTCTGTTGTAACCCTAACCCAGTGTCACCATGGGCTTGTCTGAACTCAGTGCTTTTCTTCTCCCAAACGCCACGTAAGATTTTTTCCTGGACATCAGGAGCTCTGAGCTTTCCTACTATGCGTGGTCAGTGCTGAACTCTGCCTGCCACCAGCCTCCTTCTCTGTGCCTGTGCTTTGTGAGTGTCGTAGTGTCTAGAGCATTTGCCAAGACATGGGAGACTTTCAGGCTGCTTCCAAAGCACCCTTCACTTCAAATGCATACCAGCTTCTGCCAGGAAAGCACGGGAARAGGTTGCAAGATGACTTGGAGATGCAGTGGGCAGGAGGTAGTGTGCCTTCAACCCACACCCAAAAGTAATCTCCTGGAGAAGGCTCCAGTCCCTYTTCCCCGGACTGTGTAGCCAGTAATTCAGTAAGGAAAGCATACTCAGTTCTGGAGTGAGAGCTTTTCAGAGACCCTTGTTATGGCTGCAGTCATTCTCTCTCCTTCTTTCCCTGTGAATCTTGCATTCCTTTCTAACTTCAGCATGAGGGCAGAGGAGAGCTGGTGGTACAGTGTAGCTGTAGCCCCCAGGCAGTACACACCAGGACGTGGGAGATACTTACTCTGTAGAGATCACACCTACAAAGCCATGTCTCTGCCTTCCTGGGCCAGCATAAACCCATCAAGCAGTTCTGTAAAACCACCAGTCCTCCCTGTCCAAAGGGTTGATTGAAACGCCACATCTCAGGTGGGTTCCTGAACACAGAACAGCAGTGAGACTTCAGACCCGGACCAGTCACCAGTATTTCCTATTGCCTGCCTTAGTCATTCTGCCTGTTTCTGGGCTGCTGACTGTGGTGAATCCTATTCTCAAGCACATAATTCTTTCTGCTCACAGTAAAGAGAACTTGGGAACCTAACTTGAGTGTGACTGTCTCACCTGGAGCTGGGCACTTAAAGGTTAATATTCCAGGTTTGGTGCCCTCATTTCAAGTCCTGAGAGGGAAGGATTGCCCTTCTTGCAGAAAGGTTGTCCTCTGGCAGGCAGAGACAACTAGTTCTGCTTCATGTAATGAACTTTTTGGACCATAGTGCTGAGAATGCAGAGCTCTGGCTTTGGGTGGGAGTAYGCAATACGGTCATGACTCCCTTGCTATCTCTGGATATGCAAAATCTTGCAGATTCCTGAAGACAGTCATAGTTGCGGGAAGATCTTGAAGCATTTTTTCRTTTCCCTGGGTTTATGTAGGGTAGATCCACAAAGCATATTGTCTTTATGAGAAGGAGAGATGGAGAAGAAAGGTTCCTCTACAATGGGAATAGATAACTGGAGCTATAAAAAATGATGTGAAAGCTATTGCATGGTTGAGGTGACAGCCGGGTGTAGGGATTAGTTGCCAAGAGCTTTGGAATTCAAATGCATTATTTAGCACTATTGATAATTCAGCAGGGAAGCTGCAAACGGCTTTAAAATATTTAGGATATTGCCCGAGTTCATGCTTTATTAAATAAGTAGTGTTCTTCATATGTGATGTTAACCAGTGCCTGTTCTTTCTAACTCCTCCAGGTGGGGCAGACCTACATTCCCTCTTCCGTGCCAGCCACCTTTGCCCCTTCACCCACCCCAGCGGTGGTGAGCAGTGGACTCAACGATCTCTTTGAGCTCTCATCTGGTATAGGCATGGCTCCTGGAGGATATGTGGCTCCAAAGTCTGTACGTAAGGAMAAAGAACATCCTCAGTATGTTGCCTTACTTTAGGCTACAAGAAGTCTGAGACTGCTCACTTGTCCCCTTTATTGTTGGTCTYTGGTGCTATCAGGGCACCTTAGTTCAACTCAGTCCCGTTAGGGATGCCCTGGGTTTTTCCCAGGCAGAGTAACAGTGTGTTGGAGACCTTGTTAGTTAAAGACTTCTGGTTTTGTAGCAGTTCCCTCATTTTGCCTGTAACAATTTTACTGTAAAGAATGGCTTATATAAGATATGAGAATTTCAATTTTGTCAGAGCAGCTTTCCTGGAGACCTACTTCTTAGCAAGTTTCACCAGGAAACTGAAGGCAGAATACAATTTGCTACAACTTTCATAGAAGATTTGTTTATTTGGAGGAATCCAACATGACAGTGAAGATAAAATCACGTGATTGGGATGAGCATGCCGCAGTGTAATGCGGATAAATGCTCTGTTAGTTACAGAGATCGTAGATGCGCTGACTGAAGCATGCTTAGTCGGAAGGGTTCGTGAGATGCAGAACATGGTTCTGGTAACAGGCTGTGGAGCAGCCACAAGGTGCTCAGGCTTAGCCTTTCATGCCTGAAAGGGAATAAATAAAAATTAGCACTCTTATTAAATAGTCAATGGATGAATAAACTGAAGTCATCCTGTGAAATCTAGGATCTCAAGGTACTGCAGAGCATACTCAGAGCTTTTGGTCCTTAGCTGCTTGCAAGTATTACACCATATATAAGACCAAGTACGAAAGAACCCACTAATTTTGAGCTAAGTACTTCATTTTGCACCCCTCAAATTTGAGCCTGGGTTTTTCCCACAAAGATGGTTTGGGAATCCAGAACCTGAACAGCTAATAGCATCAGCCCTGTGATTTTGTTTGGTTCAAACTTTAGTATTGTCCTGCCTCTAATAGCCCAACAGATCCTTGGAGAAGCCTGTCCATCAGCAAACTTGGTAAGTCTCGCATTAGTGTGACRGACACAAGCTTTCACTGTTTCTTGTGTACACTAGTGTTAATAGTATATTTGAATTCTTATGTGAGTGCTGTGAACAAATACAGATTAGGAGCAGCAAGCTTATTTCTCATTGGTGAGCTTGATCCTTTCAACACCCCATGTTGTATCTTCCCTGTAGTGTTTCTTTAGCATTTGTGGGCTTAATGTGCCCATGTAGCTGGATTTCCGAACTCAGAACTCTTCTGTTGTTTGGAAAACTGTGCTTGTTTGTTATCTTCAGGCCAGACTTCTCATGCTGAATGACATCTCATGTGTTCAAGGTTTGGTTGCCTGCAGTGAAGGCTAAAGGAYTGGAGATCTCGGGCACGTTCAGTCACAGGCAGGGACACATCTACATGGAGATGAACTTTACCAATAAAGCTTTGCAGCACATGACTGACTTTGCCATTCAGTTCAATAAGAACAGGTAAGAAATCAATACACTTTGTCTGCCATGCTAAAAGATTGTGTGCTCCTATGAAAGGAGTCTATACTGCTAGATATAGGGAGGACTTTTATGTAGGTATATAATGCAGTCRTGGAAACAGCTGGATGATACAGCCTGAACTCTCCATCACGCCACAGTTGTGTGAAAGGGCTGAAAATACAGACTGATAAATCTGTGAGGAAACAGGCGGTAGACGGTCCCGTCATTCTCCTAGCTCTGAAACAGCATCTGCCCCATTTAATCTCTGCAGAGTTTTAAAGCAGTCTTATGAGTTGTTAGGCAGGTTAGTGGTTTTATAGCCAGTAAGTGCCCCGAGGARAGCGAGAGCATAAACAGGCAAGCCTTTGAGCTGCACAGGTATCAATCTGTAATCCCTCTACCTCCTGACTTAATTGCTGTGCTGCCCCTCAGACTGTCTGGAAGTACGGGTCTCATTAATAAAGCTATTTGTCAATGAAGAAGTTGCAAGGTAAGAGCCTATGGCACRTGTTTTCCCTGTAATTGCAGCAGAACAATTTTGTCAGAAGGAGCAGCCACTTGAATGTTTAGAGCATACAGATTGTTCTCAGAAACCCATCGCAGCCAAAAGACATGACACGGCAGTACGGCCACGGTGTCTTCCCACAAATACCCTTCTCAGTCAGAGAGCTTATCATGTGGTTTGCTATATGCTATCTTGAGCAAGGACCAGGCTAGTTCTTATCAAGACTGTAAAGAATATCTTGTGACTGAAATGTTCCCCATATTTCTTAATATCCCTTCACTGGAAAAGGGTTCTCTATACTAAAGATCCACTGAAACCATCTCTTCAATATCACTGTTAGCCTTGCAAATTTGGGATTTCTTGGGATGAATAATATTTACTTACAAAAGACATTATGCTAAGTAAGTCTTAGTAAATGTTCTCCCTGGACTGCTATATTTTCTGGAGAGTTTTGCTAAGCTGCTATATGCAAATGTTTCATGCAAATTGGCCTGAAAAAAAGCCGTTTTGCTTGTGATTTTTCCCCATACATCAAGCTGTGTTCTAGCCACACCTACATGGTTCTTCTCAAGGATATAAGAAGTTTAAATACTCTTACAGTAAAACAGCAGTTTCTCCTTTTGCAGCGTATCAGCAAGCACTCCRTATACAATCTACTACTATCTACTCTTCTACAAATACTGTTCTCCTGTCACCGCTTTCCACTGTGGCTGGTGCATTGGAAAGAGCTGCAGTGGGCTGGCTCTTTAGGTTTAAATATTAAGGTTTGTGATTGGGAAGTTTCTATTGCTTTTCCCCGTCTCCTGCTGCTACTAATCGCATTCACTGCAGCCTTGGGATAAAGCATTAAAAAAAAAAAAAAAAAAAAAGGGCAAGCTAGAGCTCTAGTGTGCTGTAATACCACAGCCACTTAGCTGCAAAATGCAACTTTCTTTTTCCTCTGAGTCTAAGGGAAAACACTAGGGCTTACATTCCCCAAGGTGTAATGGCTGCAGAAGGCAAATCACATGGCTAGGCCCTTGCTGAGAATATTCTTATTTCAGCTCCCTAGAGCTGAAAACTATGGAGAACAAAGAATGGGGCATCTGCTGGTTTCTGAAAGAGCGACATACCCAATACACATGTGGCTGACTCTGTGCAGAGACAGTATCATTTTTTTAGTGCATAAAATAGAGATACACCTATACATCTTTGTTCCTGTAAATGCTCTATGACCTCTGAGCTAATATAAATTGCGCTAAAGAGAAATGCAGTCACAAGTGGACACCAAAACTGTCTTATGCATCTGAACTTCCATCTGCTTTTGAAAAGAAGCCAGCACGTAGTACAGAAGTGTTATGTTAAACGTTAGCTGCTTTTCCTCTTCTCCACACTAAGTAGAGGTGCCTGTGGAATTAAATGCCTCTTGGACTGAAGGACCAGGTAAACATTCACTTTGCTATGGTGGTATACGTCCCCAGCTGARAGAGCCTCAAACCAAGGAACAGAGCCAGACGCTGTCATTCGGGACCAGACAGCTGGCTGCGTTGATTCATTTGTTCTACAGTGCTCTGTTACAAACCACATACTCCTCCTTGGCTATGTATTTGTTCTGTGTTGGCTCCAGTTCCTTCTTCCATGGCTCCCAACGATATAACAGCCACGCAGTGTGTGATATACTCCTAGTGCTCTGCAGCTCTGTAAGAGAGAGCCCACAGGCCTGAGTCTGAGTCCAGGTGCCTCTCTTTGCTGGGCAGGCTGCTGCTCAGCACATAGACCAGTGCTRTGCGGGTAATGGAAGAGTTCCCAGATGCTGGTCCCCTGGGCAGGGTGGTGCATGTTGTCAGGGAGACCGACCTGATTGAGTTTCCTGTGCCTTGTCCTACTTTGAGTGTCTGCTGTGGTGCACATGGAGAGCTGTGTTCYTCCTCTGGAGTAACAGCAGGGGCAGCCCAGGAGCAGTGGGAAGATGAGCCAGCTTGTGCTTGGCAAAAGGGGAATAGGTGTTGGGCAATGCAGTGCTGCTCTCATCACCTCTGTTTTTCTCTTGCCCAGCTTYGGGGTCATCCCGAGCACCCCGTTGGCCATTCACACACCTCTGATGCCAAACCAAAGTATTGATGTCTCCCTGCCCCTCAACACTCTGGGACCAGTCATGAAAATGGAGCCTCTGAATAACCTCCAGGTAAGGATTGTCTCGTTCTGGGCAGCGGGGAGATCAGCAGGTGCTCAGCCCAGTTTGTTTGGCTCAACACAACGTGGTAAGACTCTAGTAACAAAATACCATGTGTATAGGGTAAGCAGGCAGACCTCATGGATGTGGGCYGTGAGTCTGGCCAAAACTTCCTATTCCTTTTTCTAGTCTCTTCCAGGAGGACTGAAGCAGACACTTCCTGAAGTTTGTGAGTTTACCTTTTCAAACATCTCAAACCCACTGCTTGCATCTGTGTAGATTAAGGTCTTTGTCTGCTCCAGTAACACTCTTCTGTAAACTGGGGTCAAGGTTTGGTTGGGCTTATGAACTGGAGCTGGTCTGAACAGAGAAGGTGCATGCCTGTGGTGGAGCAGGCAACGAGAGTTGTCAGCAAGCACTGAGGCAATTAAAGGAATTGCAGGAAAGATTGCAACTGCTGAGTGATTAATATTTCTCTAGTGCTCTTAACTTCCAGGGTGCTTTACAAAGGCATTGGCACATCCCTGTCCCAGATAGCTTAATCCAATACAAACAAGTTGTGTTCCAGGAAAGGCAGGGAGAAGTGACGTAAGCAGACAATGTTTCATTAATGAAGCTGTTGGTGCGTGTCAGGGACAGCATTCCCTAGAAAAGGCTTTTTATCAGATTGGGCTGCCAATCTGATAAAGGCATGACCAATCCAGGGAGACATTCCCCTATGGTTTGGACCAGAGTCTGTCTCCATCAGTCCTGGCATGTGTCAGGGGCATTGGTCTTGAAGAGCTCATCAAGCAGACAGTTCTCCCTGGAAGGAGGACTGCCATGTGCAGTCGCTCGGTGGAGCACAGCTCAGCKAGTGACTCCTCTCTGCTCTGTGTAGCTGGGTCCTCCGGAATGATTTTCCCAGTATCCCAAAAGTGCGGTTAACTTGCACTGTAGCATGTATCACTCGCCTCAAGTCTCCAGGAGATGAAACTAGGTTGGGTTCCTGTAGCGTAGCAGCCCATAGAGGGGAATATTTTGAAGCGGCTCGTTCTCTTTTTAGATTAAGAGAATGCAATGGAAGTTGCTATTTATTCTGCCTGAGCAACTGTTTTTTTCCTTCTTTTGACTTCCATTCTGGGGCTTATGACTTATTGATGAGTCTTTGGGCAAACAGCTTGAAATAGCTTCTCTGGCACTCAAACGAGCAGTCCTACACTCCGGCTCTGAGCTCAGTCATGCGACGGGGGAGCATGCGGACAGTGAATGAATTACATGTGCTTGTCTTCCACAGAGGGCCCTTCCAGCTTGTGGAAAAGCTCGGTTCCCTCTGCGTCCAGATCATGAGTATGTGGTTGCATTACCGCATTTGGGTCAGCTGTGGTAAAATCTACCTCCTGCTCTGAAGCAAATTTGAAGTCTCTAGGAGGTGGCAGTCCTGATCTGCCTCCATAACACTGGGGACTCTCTCAGCGAGGCATTCTCAAGTTGCTGCTTCCTTTGATCAGGAAGGAAGTGAAGTATTTGGGTTATTAAATCTCTAAAGGAATCGGAACACAGTTTGTTTCTTGTAGCATCTTCTGGTAGAACAAAGCAAAGAGAAAACATGTGAGGAAACCTCCAGCCACCTTATATTGAGACAGCGGAGCATTCATTAGTGCCAGACTTAGTTGGTAATTTGCTAGCTCTCTCATTGCCATAGAAGTTGGCTGCCCTTTTACAATTGGGGAAGCTGCCATATGGAGTAATAGTATATTTCTCTGCAAAGAGTTGAATCATGATAGCAGATGCCAAGTTAAAAAGAGCACTCCCCTTACTTTTTTGACAGCAGTGGGTTTGATGGAGATCTGTCATTGCCCTGACAGCAAAGGCTCTGGTTTTGTTTTGTGAGTTCATGTAGAAATTAATCTGTCTTGGAACGTTCAGAAATYGTTTTGGTGACCTACTTAGGGAACAATTTATAGCATAATATAGGAGTAGAGAATACAAATGTTCCTGTATTCATTGAAGAACCAAAACACTCATCAAGTTGAATTTGCTTAATGTGGTTTTTCTGAACTGGGGAACATTGAAGTAGATGCAGGGCTGGTTTGAACCTGAGGACSTTATGTTCATCTCCTATTCTGGTGGGGGTATTTTGTTTTAGTAACAAGAAATATAAGTCCTGAAGTAACCAAACTGATAGCTTTCAACTTTTTGTCATGTTAATTAGAAACTTCAAAGACTAGTTGTACATTCCTTAGGCAACTATTTCAGAAGTAATGACTTCAAGTCTTGTTCAGGTTATTTTTATTACCATTTCTAATCTTTCACCCAATACAGCTGGTTTAATCTTAACATTTGTAATCATGGAAAGAAACTAAAACATTTGACAAGTTAACAAAAAAGCCGTTTTTCCAAGAAGTTGAGGAGACTGAAATGTTTTCAGAGGCTTACTTAGGTAAAATATAACTATGGTTCCCAACTGAAGAGTCTTCTGTTTGCCAGTCACCTTGCATCTTGTGATAACRAATAGCAGGCTTCTCCCTCCCATCCTAAAGTAGTGATGATAATTTTTTTGACCTGTTAACTCAGATTCAACCCCCGGTCAAGCAGTGATTTATTCAAAGGATAAAGCCAAAGTTGGACTGGGCACAGCACTGTAGGGCTGAACAGACTCCAGTCCCTGCTCTCTGGTTCATCTTTTTTACTTCTTAAAGATTAAAAAGCTGCTGTCGGGATGCCTTTGGAGTGTTGCTAAAGAAAATCTGACTTAGGTATTYGTGCGCTGCTAACTTCTGCTGGGGGACACTCCTGCAGTGCCTTGTCAGCCTTCCAGAGGCTACCTGGCACTGTGGTTCCCCTGCACAGAGCTGCTCTGCAGAGCATGGCACTCGTAAGCGATAACAAGCTCTTGCCCAAAGGTGTGYGAGAGGCTGCATTGAGCTTCACAAGTCTTTGATAGCCATTTGCCAGGCAGGGAGATGGCTCAAGTAGTTATACAGGCTTGCTTGGGTCCTGTAGTTGCCTTTTCACAGTCAAAGCAGTGAAACCCCTCTGATGACATGTAGGCTGTCAGGGTCGTACTTGCTAGAAGAGCTCGGGTGGGTGGGGTATCTTTGCCACCTTGTGTGAGACCTTGAGCTCTCAAAGAGGAAAATAGGTTCTGAAATAAGGATTTGCATTGGTGAGGAATCTTCTTTCCAGATACTTCTTCGGCTTCAAGTCAAATTTGGAATAAGAAAGTGCCTGGGGTGAGAGCCTTTCTATGCTAAAGAGAACCACTGTTCCTAATAAATGGCCTTTGAAGGGCTGTGAAATGCTGCGAAATCAGAATACTCGTTTTTTTCATTTGGGTACGTGAGAATTGCACCCCTAATCCTGGAAATAGGTGAAGTGGAGCCAGACTGCTGCGAGAGTTTCGGAGCTCAGGGCTGGCCTGTCATGGCACAAATACAATAATCTCTTCTGTGAGATGGTAACCACTTGCCGGAGACAATACAATTGAAAACAAGCTGCAGGGACTCCCAGGGCAGTAGCAAGTCTGCCTGAGTCTGGAGCGTTGCCATTCTCTTGGGATCCACACTTAAAATTGACAATCAGTGTGTTGCCTTCCCCAGCGTTACCTGCTGTCAACTGTCAGGGCTGTTTGTTGYAGCTATTGAGCATGCAACTGAAAGAAGCATAGCTTCAGTTTTCCAGAATGCCTGTAAAATGATCTGGCGAGTGTTTAAAGRGAAGGATCTGCCAGCTGCATTTCTTCCTGAAAAGTGACACTCGGAAACACAGACCTCTCCCTTGCTGCTAAGCAGTGTGGGGTGCAGAACATTTTTGTTTCTTCCAATGAGTTTGGCAAAACATTTCTATAAAGGCAGATGAAGGTACAGCTTCTTCATTGAGAAAAGATCRGTCTTGCTAACGCACTAGATCATACTTACCCTTCCGCACTCAGTTCTGCTGTAACTCATTGCCTGTGCTCCTCCACTCTTCAGTGTCTCGCTTGTAATGCAGAACCGCTGGAGCTCTCATTCATCAGAAGTGTTAATGTATCTCAGGCCRCAAATGCAGAGCTCTCGGTATTTGGAAACACATTTCACACATTCAGCTCTCCATAAAAACAAGGCTGGGAATCGGCGTGAGCAGCAAGTCCAGCCAGCAGATGTTCTCCCTTCAGAGCCTGCTTGATAAATGGCACAATATCTGCCTGTGTGTGAGCGGTGTCAGAATTACTGGACCAACCACCACGGAACAGCCTTGGGTGGCTAGATGTGGAAGGTSATTTCTTGGGTTTGTTGCCTAGGTTATTTTTTTAACAGCCCCTGTTAGTGAGGGTCTTATTCTAGCAAAGAGAACCCTCCCGGGAGCTCCCTGGATTAAGGACTCAGATCACAGCTTGGCATCTGTGGCCAGTTCCTAGCTCAGCTGCGGAAAGCTGTTGGCTTGCTGATTAAGGGCAGGTCTGCCACATGGTACGGCACATTTGATAAAATGTACGTTTTGAACTTCAAGTACAGCCAGGCACACACGAGAGCGTAACCCTCCCGGTAACTCGCTGTTCCCTGACCGTTGACGTAAGCGGCGTGCCCGGAGATGACGGCCGTAGCCAGGGGCGCAGCACCCAGCCTCGCTGTCTGCACACAGCTCCGCTGCCCGGGCTCGAGATCTGTGCCTGTAGGTAGAACATCCAGCTGGCAGCGGCTGCGAAGCACCCGTAGGATCCCGAGAACCCTACCTGTCAAACAAAATGAAGTGAAGTAGCTAGCATTCCCTGGGGGCATCTGACAGCCAGAGCAGCAGACTGTCACAGAATAAACCATGACCTTGTGCTGGCAGAGGTAAAAAAGACTCTGCAGAGGAGAGTTCTTCTCGCCTTAACAGTTTGGCTGTTACCAGGCTTTAAAGCAAAACCCAACTTGAAGTAAATCCTTAATTTAGTGTAGGTGCTAATGGGATTCCAAGTGGGTATGTTGTGTACTTGCTGCTGATGGAAAGCATCTGTGTTGCTTTCAGACTTGACTTTGAAAGTCGGTTCTTATGCTCAAGTCTGGGATTTAAAGCATCAGAAACCTACATTATTGAAGAAAATAACTTAGCATTGTTCTTAYGAGGTATCTCTTCCCCAAAATACCATGTGTTGGCTATCAGAGGGTTGCACTGCAAGAAAGGACGTCAGAAGGGTGCTCATCTGCAAGGTGAGCAAATATGATCCAGGGGTTATTTCTAGAGGTGCTGCTTCCTCTAGTCAGATCATGAACAAGACATAAGTGATTGGGAGCCCTGTGCCAATTTTTATTGGGCTCACACCTTTTCAGCAGTGAAGCATCACACGAAAATCTGGCACCTTTTGGCTTTTATCCGTCAGAAGCTTTGTAGTCTGCTTGACTAAATTCACAAGGCAGTAATATTATTTTTTTCCTCCTTTCAAAAAGATCGTAGATGGAAAGCCATTTTTATTTAAARTGCTTCTGTTTCAACTCTCAAATGTCTGAAGCTGAAGGTCTTGTTAAAGATTTAATAGTTCATGTCCAGGTCGGCAGGTTAAAGCTGCAGAGCCACAGGCAAAGTTAGTCTAGACTGAAGGATTTATTGAATGCAAGTGGAGGTGCCTTTCAAGCATGTCAAACCTGGAGAGACTTCTTAGCTACTGGTATCACTTTAGATCTCATTGATTCTTTCAGGCTGATGTTCCCAGCTGAGGAGCACTGGATTTCTTTGGCAAGTCGCTGTTATTAGCTACTCAGTTTCTCACAGRTGCTGCTACTGGATCTGCTTTGTGCCTGCGGTTGCTTTTGTAGCCTGTCAGATGGCATTGGATGCTCCTGATGTGGCAGTGCAAAGGTTGAAGCATGACCTTGGAAAGCTGTTATCAACTGGTAGGGCCTCTTAGCCTCTYGTTGGTGTGAGTTTCCCCATCCAGGTACCTACAGGTGCCTTTTCATTGACCAGATCTTGGGGACCACAGCACTAACAGTGCATGCCTGGCTGTTGGGGGGAAGTATATGGTGCTGAACGATGGAAGCTAGTCTTGAAAAGCTTACCAGTCTTGTCCTAGTGCTATAGGTTTAAGGAGACTCTGGCTTTTTCCTTTCCTGTTTGCAAAAGTTATTTGTAACAGCTGGTTTCTGCATCATTACAGATACTTGCAAGGTGACATGTGATGTCATTACTGAACCTAATGATGCAGTTTGGGAGGAAGGCTGGCGTCTGGCTTGCTTTTCTTTGCTGGGAAGAAATTGCACTTCAGAGCATCTTAATTGGGTAGCTCTCCAAAATATAGCCAAGGCAGCTTACTCAGTATGTTTCTGCAGAGTTGAGAAGCAGGTCAGCAGATACCTTTTTATAGCATTCTTATAACTGCAGGGACAGGGTTAGCATATTAATTTGGAGTGTGCCTCTAGAACCGTGACTGGAGAGAAGGCACTGCTTTCCAGCCCCTCTTGTAAGAAACTGCTGTTGTATGGCAACAACAATTAGCTACAAAAGCTAAGTAATCTCTGTTGTTCTAAGGCAAGGCAATTAATCATTAAATCGGAGTTGGAAAAGATCTTAGGTCATGCAGTGTAGTCCCTGCTATGCTTTGTTGTTTTGCTACAGTTCCTTTTATTGTCAAGGGTGATTTTAAATACTCTAAGCACTGGAGCTTCTTCTCTCTTCCTCGGGAGAATTTTGTGCTACTTAGTATTCTCACTATCTAATTTTCCCAGACGTTTAGCCTAAATTTTCCCTATTTTGGCTYATCTCCATGACTATTATATCCAAGTATAGCATCTGGAATGGCTACAGTGCTGTCCCTTCCCCAGCTTTCCCCTCCCAGATTCGGAGGTGTGTTTTTGGCTGCTCACCCAGTCTGTTCAATCACATTTTGCAGAGGTGAATCACTTAAGTCCATCCACCAAACTGCTTTTGCCCCTCTGGCTTCGATGCCTCTAGCTCAAACACTAGACACTCCAACTCGCGAATATGATGCCAGCAATCGAAGCATGTAACAGCTCCCTATTAGAGAGGTCCATTTCCACTTTTTTTTCTAGGTTGCGCCATCATTTACCTGGTTTTAGTGGGCTTTAAACTAATCCCTTCTTAAGCTGGTTTGCACTGTGGGAATTAAATATAAGCTGCTACCTTTAGTGATGGCTGAAAGTAGAAACCCCACAGGCTGTAATGTCTACCTTTCTGCTGTTCTTTGCACTTCTGGGACCTTCCCAATTGCTAGAAGAGTTTATTCAGGAGCTTGATCTCCTACCACTTGTGCTCTGGCTTGCATGCATGTCTAATCAGCTGACTTGTGTTTGAATTCTCTGGTTTATTCCCCTCCCTTGTCTATCCACAGCTGTTTTTACCGACATTTGGGGGTGTCTTTCTAAACCTGCCACTATGGGACAATAGATTTTCTCAGCAGAACACTAATGTATGTAATTATTAATGTGAATGGGGTTTGTCTTGGCATAAATCTTTGTAGCAGCAAATTTATTTCTTTGGCTCAGCATTTAGCATGGTCTGGTTTGTGTTTCAGCTGGGTGACAAATTGGAGAACTCCTTCTGGCATTTTTCAAAGGAAGCTCAAACAGCTCCTGAAATTCAGGGCTCCCCACACGACCTCAATTCTAGGTCTCTCTTACAGACTAAGTTTCCTTCGTTGCAAGCGATGGCAGGTGTCTGCTGAACTGTACTCCCATGATAGGCTATTGCTATGTGGGATGATGTGAGGAGAGCGTGAGAGGCATAGGAATAAAGCCCAGAGCTACCTTTTTCTGTGCTATGTTATGACAGTGCACTTTCTCAGACCTCCAGTTTACTCCTGCTGTACCATCAGCTCTCAGCCTGGGGAAAACTGAAAGTGAGGTTGCTGTCTGTGTTAGCAGAGATTAGTCGGTAATGTGGCAAAGCATGTGTGATAAAAGGCAATCCAGTGCATCTCCCTGGCTGGCGGAGTTTAATGACACTGAGAATTAAGTCTTTTGTCAAGTGATCTTTTCTCTACTTGCCCCGATTGCTCTGTAGCAGGGCTTTCTTCTTCCAGGAATCAACACCCGGCATGTGTTTGCTATATAGCTTTCACAAAGGTAAAGGCAGGAGACTTGGGAGATGCTGCAAGGAAGGTGCAGGCAGTGGACCAGCTTCAGGCTTTCTAGAAAGTGTCCGGGCTGAGATACGACTAATCAAGGAGTCTGCRTGTTCAGACATGACTGAGAGCTGGGGGTGAAAATAAAGAGTATGCGGGGCTTTGGAGCTGGGGAATTACAAGAGCGAAATGGCAAAGAGGGGTGATGAAGAAGCTCGTGTGCAGTATGACAGACACGATAGTAGCTGTGTGCAGCTAAGGGAGATGAATGCGCATCAGAGGTGGAAGAAGTGAGGGGAGGGAGAGGMCAAATGAGAGCAGAAAAGAGCAGGGATGCTGGCTGTGACCCCATCAGTGCAATTGGCTTTGAAGCAGCGTGGTGAAATGCTCATAGGAGAAGGTTTTAGTGAAAATGGAGTGAGCACAGAGGGGTGGGACTGACCCTTCCGTGAAACTAGCTAGAAGCTCAGCAACGTCTCTCCAGGTAGTCTCATGTTCAGAGCTGGCCTCTGCTTGGAGAGAGCACTCCAGGGTGCGCGGGCAGGCGATGGGACGGCGCAAGGTCTTGGGATCCCTTTGGACTTCCAGCTGATAGAGAAATTTTAACCACCCCTGTTTCTTCCGTAACAGGTGGCTGTGAAAAACAACATTGATGTCTTTTACTTCAGCTGCCTAATTCCTCTCAACGTGCTTTTCGTAGAGGACGGCAAAATGGGTGAGTGCTTTTAGGCCTGTGGTCAGCCTCCCTCAGCCAGACTGTGCTCGCAGCGCCCATCCGGGTGCAGTTGTCCCGTGGCTGAGATTCACATGGGCTTGGCCACGATCTTCATGCCAGTGCATCTCAGCACCCTGACTTGGTCTGTAGTGGTTTGGTAGCCTGTCCCTGTTGTCCTGCAACTCCAGTAGTTACCAGAACCCAAGTCTTCTGCTCTGATTCTCTCTGCCAGACAAGGGGTGGATCTGTTTTCTTTGAAGCTGATTTTTGGGGGGTTTTTTGGGAGGGTTAGGTTCACTCAAATGAATCTAGGATTTGCCCCCGTACTACTTTCACTGCAAGTTGTGTATTCCTGGTCATCTCTGTTAAATAGTTGTTTGAATTGGCTGGGAAGTTGATTGAAAAGCAGCTTTCACTAACGTAATCCTAAATGTGTGGATCTCCTTCCTTCTTGTCAGATCCCGCCTGTCCTCTGTTTATAAACAGCTCATATGGAAACGACTGTCTCTGGTTTGAGGGTTCCAAAATCCATCAAAGCTTTGCTGCTTTTACAGTGAGACTGAGGTTGTTATAGGAGCAAATCCTGGATCTGTCCACAGCAGGGCAAAATGTGACCAAAAGATCTTTCATGTGTCTACCTTGTGACATTCTGTGGTGAATTAATTAATGCTACGGTCCTGTGAGGATCCAGGAGTGCTGATCGTCTTTCTCGTTTCTAGAGCGCCAGGTCTTCCTTGCAACATGGAAAGATATTCCAAATGAAAATGAGCTTCAGTTCCAGATTAAAGACTGTCACCTGAATGCTGGTGAGTACCTTAATTCTACCACACTGACAGCACTTCTGATGTATGGTCACCAGACATCACCTCATTAATAGCATTGTCTATGGCTAATAGATAGATGGGTATTGCACTTATGAACAGAACAGCCTTGGATCCCAGGGCTTGTTTCAGTCAAAAACTTTAGCTGGGTCCCCATAAAAGCACATCTAAAATCCCAGATCTTAGATTTTACCTATGTCATTCTTCCTTTCATTCTGGACCTTGTATTCTTGTTCTCTCTTTTATACTTTGATTCTCTGCAAAGCTGCTCTTTTAAATAGAGCTGAATACGGTGTTGGGGCGGTTCAGCAATCCTGTCCTGCTACTGTGTGTTTCAGACGAGGTGTTCCAGCCTGACTTTAACCTACTGCGTAATCCTGGGCCAGTCACTCCACCTTTCAGCATCTGCTTTCTTCTTTCTGWTGTGAAAGAGTAACCCTACATACCACTATAAAATGTTTTGACATCTATGGAGGACAGGCCATGTGAGGAAGAATTTYGGTCTGCTGTTGTTAGCTGCTATATCGATGCATTTTGATCATACTCTGTCCCGTTCAGCTCCGTGTTTAGCCGTCTAGTTGCCTCTGTGAGCATCCTACTTGTACRTATGACCTTACTACTGCTGAAGGATGACAGAGTGTAAAAAAGTGGAATGGGGCCAGCGTAGCAGCTTTGCTCCTGTTCAAGAGGTTCTGGACAGGAGCCAAGCGATTCTACCGAAAGCTGCTATGTTTCATAGAGGAAAAAAGTGTCCCTATTGATTACAAACCCTGTAACCTTTTTATTCTCTCRTGTCTGCTCTTACACAATGAACACCCTCTTGCTACAATTGCAGACAGAAACAACGGGTCTCTTTGTACTCATAATTATTACTATTTTGGAATATAAAAGATGGAGCACACAAGAGGGGGAAAAAATAGCAGCTGTTGGACCTTATGACTTGATTTCACTGTGGGGTTTCAAATGAGAACAACCTCTGCGCCTCCCCCAGTCCTCCCTCTGCTCCCGACCGAGCTTGGCATAGCCTCTGCACTGCAGTGCTGCTGCCGGTAATGCCTTCTGCCGCGGCTGTGCCCTCACCGCGCCGTCCAGGGCTCAAATCAGAAATGTTGGTATCTCAAATCAGAAATGTTGGTAGCTTCTCATGTTTGGCGCTAGCGGAGGATGTAGTTGGGGGGGAAGAGGAGACGTGCGTGGCTGGGAAGATGAGCGCTGGCGATCCTGCAGACTGGTCTGTGCCCCCTACTTCCTCTGGAAAAAAATGTTAGAAAATGTGGAGTGACCGGCAATGCTCCCCATTCAGGAAGGGTTTGCCATCCTGGACCAGACTGCTTGCCCAGGCCTACCTGAATTGCTCATACTCAGTGGAGAAATGTTACTAGCTCGCAGGGAGAGCACGGGAATGCCGGGCGGTTCCTCTGCAGTGGTATCCGCAGCCATTGCCAGGGCTCAGATGAGAAGAGRCTCCTCACGGTGCTTTAGCAAGAGCCCTGGGCGCAGTGCCTCTCCCGAGCACGATCCGTCACTTGGGATGCTCGGGGGTGTGCAGGATCTGCCAGCCTCTTTGGCTTATGTACGGGAGAAAGTGGGTCATGTCTCATAAACAGATTTCAAACACTTCCATCCACTGAAGCTTCCGTTTTTGTATTTCTGCTGCTGACACCTCCTCCCTCTTGCGACTATACCGGCCGTTTCCTTCCTTGGCCACCTGGGCTTCGGCAAGGAGCAGGCCAATAGCTTGCAGGAGGGATAACTAGGGAAATATTGTGTGCTTGTCTTAGTCCCTTGTATTTTAACTACCAATGCAACCCTGACTCAGTCTGCGGCTCACCTAAGCAGTAACATCCTCTAGTACAGGCCATCCTAAGAGCATCAGACCTGTCTGTACAAGGATCGGTCAGGCCCCAGACCCCATGGAGGGCTGGGCTTCCAGCACCCTCAGGGATGGAGACTTCTCCCAGTGTGGTGGCAAGTGACTGGTGGTGCACACCAGGGCAGAGGCGAAAAAACTGAGTGAGCTCTGATGATGACAGCTGAATCCCTCTTGCTACTAGTTTGTACCAGAGCAAGGGTGCGTGTCTGGCCATGTGCCGCYGTAGGGCAATAGTCTTTCAAAATTCACAATCTTCATCGTTTAAATCCAGTGAAAATAGCCTTGTTTTAAGACGCCTCCTTTCTTCCAAGAATAGCAACTCTGGGTATAAAATCTTTAGGAACTTGATCCTTGTGGAGTAAAGACTGGTTCATGTTTAAAAGACTCTCTTGTAGGAGATGCCTGACCAGAATAAAGCTCTGGACTTGGGCTGTTGGCAATTCTATTGTTCACCAATGAAATACCGCTGCGTGCAGCTCTCTGCAGTATCACTGCATAAAATAAGGTACACAACGGCTGCAGAGCTGCGCAGAACAAAGTCTACAGATTTCAACCCCTCCTAACTAAAACTTAGGAGGTGCTGGTTTTTTGCAACTCTTTGGCACAGACGAAACGCTTCTGAGCACCACCAGCTCCGCAGAGGTGTGCAGCCGCCGTGTGAATCGTTATCGGAGCGGATGCAAGAGGAGGGATAAGTAATTCATGCCTAGCGTGAGCCCACCCACTTGGTGGCGAGTTGCCGTTGAGGCTCGGGGACGCACCGCACCATTCATGCTTCGGTCTAACCGATTCCAGCCCAGTGACTCGAATTTAGCTGTGAGCTAAAAATACCTCTGCTCCCAGCTGATGTGCCCTAATCACAGCACTACCAGCCGCTTAAATAGAGCCGAGCGGCTGCAGCAGGCGTCGGACAGATGGAGCAGAGCGTGCCGAACGGCGCGTGGCTGCTGCTGGGCAGAGGGCTGGTCAGAAGCGTGGTCCTTGCACCCTCAGTGCCTGGCTTTTCTTCTCCTAGCCGCAAAGAGCCTTCGCTTTCCTGAGCGCTCAGATCTGCGCTGTTTCTGCGCCGTGTGAGAAGTGGGGCTGAAGTTATKTGCAGACATACAGGAGGCCTTACCAAGCAGCTAAACAGGGGGTGCTGATTTTCTTCGATGGAGAAATTTGTATTTCTTTAAAACAAAGTGAAATGGGCTTGGAACAGGGATTTTTAGGGGGCTGGGATTTTATCTGTCAAGAAAGCAGCTTGTGCATTTCTTGTACATCCAGGGCTGGCTGCCTGTCACTGTGCAACAGTCACCTTACAGCACCTCCTGTGTAAACTGCTTTTCCCCAGGCTTTTCCCCAGGTTCTTTCTTTTGTTCCTTCAAACAAAAAGGAGATAAACACAATCCATCAGTGGAGATGCTTCTGTGTGAGCCTGTGCTCCGAGGCCTTTGTAGGCAAAAGGGCATCCTGTGCCCACGAGGCAAGCCGAATAGGATTGACTCGAGTTTTGATGGTTTGCAACAGGGATGGCAGAAAAAGCTCCCGTCCCTGGCAGCTCACCCCATAACAGGGCACACAACAACCAGAAAATCTTGGCTGCTGCAGGTTGCCCCCAGCACCGCAAGCTGAAGGATACCTGAAGGAACCTAGGATARGGTTCCAGGCTGTGGGGTGAGGAGCAGGTACCCTTAAATGGTCTGATCCGTGTCTCCAGCATCTTTGTTTCCAAAAAAAGCAAATCCTGGACCCTTGAAGGTATTCCCACTGTTCCCAGTGACCCAGTGAGAGATGAGTGCTTAATTCTGGATGAGGGATTTGCGGCTCAGGTTCCCAGCGGTGAGAGCTGGCACTGGCCTGAGGCTGTTCTTTAGGGCTGGAGCCGTGGAGGAGCGAGTCTCTCTGGAGTTGTATCATGGGGCCAAGGTGTACTTAGGATGCGCTGCACATCCTGAATTCATTGGAGCATCTGTCTCTTAGGAAGAGGCTATGATAGTTCCATGGAGAAAACCATATTCAGAAAACACAGGGTCATGGTTATACCCCAGCATTCTCATCTGTAATGAAAACACAGGGTCATGGTTATACCCCAGCATTCTCATCTCTTATGAATCCAGTGCAAAATTAATTGATTTTAGGTTTTTTAATGAAAATACAAGAATCTAGTGCATGAAAATAGATTCCTAGACTGTTATAGCTCAAATAATCTGGGTGMTTTTGGTGCAACTATACCAGCTGAGGTTTCCCCTGCAACTGAGCATGCACTAAAGCTCAGTTTGCCTTGTTTACACTGTTTTTCCAACATGCTAAGTTTGATTAAATTTTAAAGGACCACTACATTAARCTAAGATATGCAAATCAGATTAGCTAAATGTTTTTCTTTTTTTAAATTCTGCTTACCCAAACCCACAGAGTGAAAGAGGACGAGCTGACTTGCACATGGAGATTGAATGCCACTAAACAGGAGGCAATTAGTTGCTGTGCTGTTCAGCAGTTGTAGGAACTTTGGTGTTGCTTGCTTATGRCTGGTCCACAATTTGGTGTGAAACACAGCTTTAGTGTTTGGAGTTGAATATGGCTTTATTGGTATGCAGTAGTCACTTTGTTTTTCCCTCCCAAGTAATTTGCTGATGCTAGAACAAAGAGAAATTGGATTTTCTTGCTGGAACGACCTGGGGGACAATCATACGCAAGCTTCCCTGGTGTGGGTTTTTTTTTTTTTTCCTGTATGTGCAAATCTAGTAACCTGATCGTTTAATAAATTATAGAACTCCTGCATATTACATGTCTTGGAAATGAATGTACTGTCATAATATTGACCGAAGTGCCTCCCCACTGGATCAGAGTCTGCAGATGCATTTGCTATTTGAATGCAGTTCTTGGCTGGATGCTCAGAACCATTCAGGTGTTGCTAGAAATGGGAATGTTTTCAGCTACCACAGCATAAAATATAGTCATTAAATTTTACTTCTCGATATCCAGTGCTTGTTGCAAAATACCACGAAGGTCCAAGTTCAAAAAAGGTATATCATCGATGTTGATTCGGAGTTGTGCGTGCCCTTTGTGCAAACTCCCGTTGTTGCCAATTGGTCATCTTGGCTGTTTGAGTTTGGAAGTGAAATTCTTAAGCTGTATGGGTAGAGGATTTAAGCACATCCTTTGCTTTACCCAGAAGGAAAGTGCTGTAGAAAAGAATTGGATTGTGTCAGTGCAATGGAGGAGACCTTGTCCAGTTGTTCTTCCTTGTGTTCTTTCCACGTGTGCTATTTAGTTGTTGGACTGAGGTAGGGTAAAGAATTCTGTTTAAAAAGAGAAAGAAAGGAAAACAAACAAACAAACAAACAAAACCCCTCCACAAACAAACAAAAAACCCCACAGTCCTGAAAGATGGACTGATGTGAGAGGCTTCCCTGGCCTTGGTGATGGGGAAATCTTTCTGTACGCTTACATTGTGCTTCAAGAGGGTTTTGAGAACAAGCATTGAGCCGAAAGGAAAAGCCCTGCAGAAAGTTGCTTTAGCAAGGTCAGGTGCAGACTGTGCCGTCTTGCAGAAGGACTTGCGTGGTGGCTCTGGTTTGGGGAGTCACCAGACCCCACGTGTGTGGGGAGACGGGTGCCCGGGCAGCACGGCTCAGCCGCCCTCCTGCCTGTGCCGGGCACTAACCAGGGCTTCGGTGGGTGCTGCGCTCTGGCTGGAAACCAGCAGCCCTGTTCAGAGCTGGGCTCAGCTCTCTGCTCCCAGCAAATATCTGCCGGGTTTGGTTTTTGGGTTTGGTTTTTTTGTTTGTTTTTTTTTGGTTTTTTTGTTGTTTTTTTTTTAAAGGCTGTGCTGTCACATGGCATTAGCCRTCTTGCCTTCAGCCAGACACAGCCTGGCATTGTTGCTTAGCAACTCTGCCCGCTCTCCAAAATCCAAAATCCTGACACTCGGGAGCACTGGAGGGATGGGAGCTGCTACCTGGGGGGGGAGAGGGGGGTAGGCTCTCGCCAGTCCCCCCATCTGTGCTGAGAGAGSGGGCAGGAGGAGTCAGGCAAACCAAGCATCAGCACTCCAGCCTGCTCACRATTGCCCTGGGTGTCTGGCTGAGACAGGGTATGTTTTGGTAGGGTTTCTTGCACTCTTCAGAAGGTAACTGAGGTCAGACAGGGAGGCGGAAAACAGGCTTCCCTAGGACTTGCCCTGCCTCRGTTTCCCTCCCYGTACCCCCCTACAAGCGTGTCCCTGCTCGGAAATCTCCCCCCCAGCAGAGGCAGCGGCTGTTTAAATTGCAAGAGGTGCCCTTGCACGGTTGCAGGCTTTGGCGTAAGAGCAGCTGCTCTGCGGCCCCGTCTCRCCCACTGTGCCCCCAAAAGCGCAGCTCCCCGGGCAGCAGGAGCGCTCCCCTCCTCTGCCGTCACACCGCGTGATGGGATAGCAGCCCCACAGCTGCCAAAATTACAGCTTCCCGCTTGAGCCTTGCTTCCAACCCTGCACCCACGCTCCCCGGGGAATGCCTTTGCTCTGACAGCATCCCCCGGCAGAGCGGCAGACTGCTGCCGGCAGGTAGAAAGATTGCTGGAGAAAGCCTCGAACCCTTGCCAGCAGTTCCACTTGCAGGGTACATGTCCAGAGGGGCTTCAGACCCGTGAGGTTTAACCACAGCCTGTTAAAAYTGGGCAAACAAAATCACATTTAATACCAATGTCCCTTGCAAACAAGGATGCACTCTCTGAGCCAGCGCTTGCGTTGAACACCGTGCCTTCACAAAACCCCGGAGGCTGCTCTTGCTGGCTGCAGGGGCACGAGGAGATGAGAGTTTGGGCTTCATCTCTAGAGGGTGATGTCCCTCCAGGGCAGGTCTCTCCCAGCCACGCTCCCTGCGAGCAGCGGACGGCTCTGCATTGCCTGTTTCCCTAGTCTGGATGAGTTTGTTTTACAGAGGAGGAGTAGAGGTGGGAGGAGGAGACAGAGAGAATGAGAGGTTTTAAGCAAAGGATCTCATTAGTTACTTATATCTGCCAGTTTCCATAGTAACTGGGGAAGAGAGGAAACCTAAATCTGAGTGTGTCTGGGTAGCTGGATGCCTGAACCCTCCTCGACCTGCCCGTAGCTGCTCTGAAGCCTGGGGAGCAAAGGGGTTCAGCCCAGCCACGGGTGAAGGGTCCAGGCTGCATGTGGAGCTGCTCCGCAGCTCCGGTTATCAACGCTGCCCTGGGGAGAGGCAGCGGGCCCAAGTCTCCGCATCACTGTATGGATTTGTGAGGCCCTTTCTTTCCTGCTTCTACCATTCCCTGGTGCATGAACAGACTCTGCTGTCCCCTGTCTAATCCCTCCCTGCACCAGCACAGACTTGTGTCCGTTCTCACATCTGGTACTGGTGCCGGCGGATCTCGGTGTTTGTAGGTGCGGGGATGGATTAGAGCTGCACGGTCGCTTTGTGCTGCTTCTCTGCTGCTGTCCTGCTCCTCACGCTCCTTGAAATGGATCCCATGTTTCCAGTCTCTTGGCTTTCAGTGCAAATTGGTTTAAGGCCACTTCCCTCCCTTGCTTTCTGTCGAAAATGCCCAACCTGCTGATAAGGGCCCAGCACAGACAGGGTGTTCCAGCAGAGAGCTGGAACGAGTTAAATTTCTCCTGTTGAACACCAGGAATGAGAATTTGCCAGTGATGCTTGTCAGGTGTGGAGTCCTCCTCCCTGAGCCTTCCACCCAAAGTGTGAATGTGCCCCTTTTACTGGCATCCAAAGACTGAGGTTTGCTCTGCTCTGTGCTGTGCTGAGAAACCCCTTGGCATCCAGAGGCCRCTGGTTTGGGTCTTTGACTTCTGCATATTTGCCTCTGTTCTTGTTTCTTTGAAAGGTCCCTTAGAAATGACGCATGTTATGGTTACATCCATACAGGTCTCCAGGTGAAATAGCACATCTTCTGAGAGTGCTGAGGTCATAACGGTGTGTTAAAAACTGTATCACAGCCCTGTGATGTCTAGAGACAGATGTCTGCGGGTTTTTACCCTTTCAAGTGATTGCTTTAAAAAAAAAAAAAAAAAAGGAAAGGATTTTTACTACCTTGTAGGACATTGGCTTGGCCAGAGGTGTCTGTGCGTGAGGCAGGGGAAGCAGGAGGGAGCTGTGGTGGTTGGGACGGGACCTCGGAACCAGGCACCCGAGCAAGCCTCAGGCAGGGATCTTTGTTCTTCTCCGCCTTAATCTTCTGACTTTTGGCTGCCCCCAGGTCAGCCTGCCTGGGGCTTGTTGGGGGTTAGAGGTAGAGCAGCGTCCTCTTACCCTCCGAGCTGCAGGCTCTCTCCTCGATAAAGGCGGTGAGTCCTGAGTGACCCARGGCAGTGAGCAGTAAGTGAAAGCCCTGCAAGATGGGCAAATGCTTCACAAGGGATCACAGCCTGAAAGGAATGAGGTGGGTCCATGGAAGCAAATTGGAATATTTTCTCCTTGTGTCATGTCTGCTCCTGTCCCCAGGGAAAACTCTGGGACAGAAGTCAGCKTTTCCTTGTGCCCTTGCATCCTGGGAACGCTCCTCTGGGCTCTCCTGTCTCCGCAGATGATGAATCTGAATTAACAGATGTGTTTTTCTTCCTTCTCTCTGAAGACACCGTTTCCAGCAAACTGCAGAACAACAACGTCTACACCATTGCCAAGAGGAACGTGGAGGGCCAGGACATGCTCTATCAGTCTCTGAAACTCACCAACGGCATCTGGATCTTGGCCGAGCTTCGCATTCAGCCAGGGAACCCGAACTACACGGTGAGGTGTCGGACTGCGCGGGGCGCGGGGCGCTGGCTGGGATCCTTCTAACCCGCCTCGCACGCTGAGCGATTTCTCCCTGCTTTGCCCAGCGTGCTTGTTTTGGGGGAGATCCTGTTAATTTGACTGGGGGGTTAGGAATGCCCACTGAACTGGAAAAAAGTGAGAAACAACAGAATTACCCTGCTCTGTTACCAGTGAGCTGGAATAGTGCCCACTCAGCAATGAGCAGTTACTTGCCAAGGTTACCCAGAGATAAAGCCAAGAGACATTAGCGAGAAAGCATTGCCAGGATGCCCTTCCCCCTCTCATAAGCAAGGAGAAATTTATGCCCTGCCGCGTTCCTGCAGCGGAGACCGGCTGTCTGGATGTCAGAGGCTCTTTGGCCTCGTGCTGGCATCAGCCTATGGCTGGTGGGAAGGTGCTCTCTGTCCTGCATCGTGCACTCCTCTAGCTATTCTCTTTGACTTTGCTCCCTTTCCGGGGACTTGTGTGTCTGAGTATCCTGGTATTAGAGGATTTATCTCCTGTTGGAAGCTGTTCCAGGAGTTTCAAGAAAAATCTGAGTATCCTGGTATTAGAGGATTTATCTCCTGTTGGAAGCTGTTCCAGGAGTTTCAAGAAAAATCCATGGTCTGGGGTCCTGCGGTGTGAAAGCAAGCGTTGGAAGGTGATTTAAAGCGTTTGTACAATGATTGATGCCGCAAGCCTGGTCTCAGCCTGATCCTTGCTTTAGAGAGGGGTGACAGCCACGTTTGTGTCCGTCAGGACTGAGCAGCAAATCGTTAGAAGCCCCCAGGTTTAGTGCTGTGATTTACAACATGAGGGCAAGCAAGTCCCTCGTCTCAGAGTTTGGGGCCATGTCCCCTTCCTTCATGCCTGCAGAGGCACCTGCATTTGTTAAGGAATTTGGGAACCCCACAGTGGGAATTTGCTTTCATGTACCTCCTCCTGCTTGTAGCAAGCTCTGAAAAAGCAGTTCAATGTTGGTGACGAAGAAAGCAGTACCCAGGAGAAATATTCTGGGTGACTGTCATCAGCTACGTCCGTGACCTGTCCGACCCATGCTGTAGGTCAGACGTTTCCACTTGCCTTCGTGGAGATGGTAGAAAGCTCTCGCCTTCCTTTGCACCACCGCTAACCTCTCCTCTCCTCTCTGCAGCTCTCCCTGAAATGCCGCGCTCCCGAAGTGTCCCAGTACATCTACCAGGCCTACGATGCCATCTTGAAAAACTAACAGGAGATCAGCCTGTGCCTCACCCTGCAGAAGGAGGGGGGAGAAAGGGGTCCCCAGATCCTCCTTCACCACTGGCGCGGGGAAAAGCACTCTTAACTGGAAGCAGCTGTATTCATGTGTAGGATTTCAGTCAAAGGCACTGATTAAACAAGGTAGCAATTAGTATCCACGTGCTAATGATAGTAGGGAACAAACCCCTTTGATATTTTTAGCGTCCATGGAGTTTGTAACCACTGCTTCGACTACTCCCACGTCCCCCTCGCCCCTCACTCGTCGTCCGTTCTCGTGGGCTTCTCCATTTTGTGCCAATGTTCAGTGTTTTCTAAATGGCTTTAGGCATAGTACGATTTTGTAAACTACCGCTCGTTGAAAAACAAATAAGCAAAAACCACACGTTGGCTCATTAAAACAAGGCAAAAGTGTCGAACACATAACACTGCACTTTATTTTATATTTTTATACATTTTTTTGAGTTTTTCTATTGTAATTGGCTTAAAGGGAAGGCGATTCCAAGGAAGTATTGCAAGCCCTGCAGGGACGTTGGGCTCTAGCAGGGTGAGCAYGGCCTCGGGGAACTAGGAACAGAGCCATCAGTTCGGTCCGTGGAGGCGGATGGAGCCCTAAAGAGAGGGGKTTTTTTATTACACTTGTGCTGGCAGACTCAGCTCTGCTTTTGATGGTGTGTTTTCACTCCAACCATCTCCCTGGCTCATTAGCTGCTGACTTGAGAAGTGAGGCTGCTTTTGCATGGGGAGGAGCTGCGGACCTAGATTGATAACGGGACAGCGGTGGATGAAATGAAGGAAACGAGCCCGCTCTTAGAGCAAAAGCCTCTTGCCAGAGCTCCAGGTATGGTCTCTGCATCCTCACCCATCCACAGCCCCTCTTCTTCTTGTTCTTTCCATGCCTGCTATGGCCGAACTGCCTTCTCGGCCRTCCCCTGAGCTGTGCCGCCTTCACCCGGCGCTGCGCTAACCCCCGGCAATCCCCGAGGCTCGCGGTGGTAAATCCGAACGTGGCAGTGCTGCTTCCCGTGCTGTCCCCCAAAACCCAGGCTGTGGCGTGATGGGAGGTGGTTTGGGCTTGGCGCTGKTTGCACCCTGCCTGCCTGGGGGCTGCGGGTCCTGGCTGGGCTGAGAGTCGAGCAGATCGTGGAAGCGTTTCTTCCATTTGCAGCTTGGCTCTTTGTGCCGAGGCGCACGGTAAGAAGGGCCAGTCGGGTTCCTGCTCTCACCCCCTGTCCCGAGCAGCCCCATGTCCTGGCCCCTCTTTTCCGACCTGTCCTCAGGGCCAGGACTGCTTCCCTTTCCAGTCCGTGGCTGTGGACTCGCCACATTGCAACCACTAAGTGCTGCGGCAACAGCAGTGAAAGCAAAGCCTCTTGCATGTCCTTGCTCCATCCATAGCTTGTCCTGCTTAAACCAAGCCACTAACCAGAAYGGCTTTGCCCTCCCCAGCATGCTTTGACGCCATCTCCTCCCCAGCGAGCAAAGCTCTTATGCATAGCAAGCCCCATGTTGTCTTTTTAGATGCCACATTCAAAGTCAATAAATGTTTTACGGTGGGAGATGGTTCATTAGGGCTTTGGCACTGTCTGCAACCAAGAAGCCAGTGCTGGGCAAAGGTCACAATGCCCTGGAAGAGACTCCAGCAGGGCACGGGAGCTGCGGGACCCCGAGGGAGGTGGTGTCCCTGTGTAGGAGCCCCTGTGCTCTGGCTGGGGAAAAAGTGGGGCAGAGCTGGAGCAATCCAGCCCTTGAGCCCTGCCCATGCATGCCRGGAGGCGATTTGCTCCAAGCCCTGCAGCTGCGCTGCAAAAATCATTAATAGAGCAATTAAGGAAACACCAGTGGCACTGAGTGCGATGCTGTGTCGGGGCAGGGAGGAGATGGTAGGGGGTCAGGAACAAACACTTAAGCCTCCTCCACTAAACAGCCGGTGGAGCTTCAACACGGGGAGGGGTTGCTGAGCACCCCCTTCTCTTGCCAAATTTCTTCCCAGCTTTTCGGGCACTTGGGTGCCTTTGTGCTGCAGGGCAGAGCCTGGGCTCGGTCGGTGGCGTTTCGCCCTCCTCTCCCGCCGCGCCGCTCGTTCGAGTGTTCGCCGCGTAGTTGTGTTGCTCTTCAGGCTTTACCTGCCGTCCGTGTCAATAAACTCATTTCCACGATGCTGTGGCTGCGTGTGGCTCTGTGGGGCTGGGGAGAGGATCCGATTCCCCTGCTTTTGGCCCTGCCTATGGGAGCAGGCAGGGCTAAAGGCTTGATGGGGTGGGAAGGAGGCTGTTTGCTCACYGGGAGCCTTTCGTCCTCTTTTCACCAGCCACTTCTCTTCTACAGCAGAGACCCCCCCCAAAACAGGGGCTCGCAGGGTGAGGAGGTAGGAAGCATCCTCAGTCCTCTGCCTCCGGCTGCTGCTCTCTTCTCATCTCAAAGGGCAGCAGAAGGGCCCTGGCTTGCAGGGGTGCTGGCACCTCGGGACGGACAGCCTCTCATGAGGAGCAGAAGATGGATATACCCATTTAGGCCTTTCTGGGCCCCAGGTGGGCTGTGTGTAAYGTGACCTGCTTTTCCTGCTGCGAAAGGATAAAATGGTGTGAGTCGGTGATCATTTGGATTGCTCTGGRCTGGTGCTGGCATTTTCCAGAGGGCTTTGCCATCGCTGGTCCTGTCTCGGGCAGGAAGGGTTGGACTGCAAAACCTCTGTACCRGGCCAGAGCCAAGCTCAGGCAGCCCCAAACTCAGCCCTCGAAGTGGCCAGAAATGCAGCGACACAAGAAGCAGGTTTGGGGGGTGCTGCTCTCGAGCGGAGCAACTCTTTCCCTCGCCCCTGCCCAGCCTTGGCATAGCAGCACTTGGAGGTCAGGTAACTTCCACCCTCCGAGGACTGGGCGGGCAGGTACCGTATCAGCCCGTGATGCCACGCACCGGGATGTTTTTGTCTTAGAAGCTGGTGTATGTGTCTAGTAGCAGCAGTGACAGGCTGGCTTGGGGTCACTGATGTTGCTGTCGTGTCCCTTCCTGCACCCCTGGTGTGCCTGGGGTGGGCTGCACGCCTAGCCGCTGGGGATGGGATCGTCGTGCCCCCGCTGCGGGTCTGCTCCCGCCGTGGGGCTGGGGGTGAGCCGGGGGCAGCATTTGGCCCAACGGGAACAAAAGCTGCTGCAAGATGCTCAGGGCTCTGCTGTGTCAGGTGCTGTCCCCTTCATGTCCTGTGGCAAAGGGAAAGGTTTCTGCCTCCCTCCCYATTCTGCCAGGGGCTCCTCGGGGAGAAATTGGTCTTCCCTGCTGCTCTGGATTTACAGGCACACTCGTGCCCTGTAAACGGGGACACGCCAACCCCAGGGCCATGCTGTACCTTGCAAACTGGGTTTGCTTCATTAGCATCGTTAGCCTCCGGTGCTGGGAGCTCAGGGGACACAGGGGATGCTCCCTGGGCTGGGAGCTGCCACGGGGGTGGATGGTCCCCCCAGCCTTCCCCCCTTCCTGAGGCCCASGCCGTGGGGCAGGGACCTCCTGGGTTGCTCCTTGCCACTCTGGCTGGAGATGGGGCCAGCCCTGCCGTGCTGGGTGGGCTCCCCAAAATCCCTGCTGCTCCTGCCGGCCTCGCACGCATCCTGCTCCATGTCAGTGCGTGTGCTAAGGGCCAGCGTCGGCTGACAGCAGGTCCCTGAGCCCACGATGCAGCACGGGGAGAGGCAGGGACTCRCTGAGGATTTTGGAGGCTGTGGCAGAGRCGGGGGCTGACCGCAGCCCCCCGAGCCATCAGCTCTGCCTG
This sequence comes from Oceanodroma leucorhoa, assembly GCA_030449065.1. Classification (NCBI taxonomy): domain Eukaryota; kingdom Metazoa; phylum Chordata; class Aves; order Procellariiformes; genus Oceanodroma; species Oceanodroma leucorhoa. The sequence continues at coordinate 5,489,811 of JASVER010000060.1, read as the reverse complement.
GCCCCTGCTGCCGCCTGCGTGCCAGGACACGGGAGCTCTCTGACGGATGATTTTAGGTTTGCGTCGGTCTCCTGTCGCTGAGGCTGGGATAAGCCTCCCAGCCAGTGAGGATGTGCCAGGATCCAGCCCCCCTCCCCCCTTCCCTCATATATTAAATTTCACAAATAAAACTGCAAGTGAAGAGCATCTTGGAGGAAACTGCTAAAAATARCCCTGAGACTGGAGCCTGAATTGTGCAGGAGAGTTCATGTGCAGCCGCGATCCCTGCCCTCTCCCAGAAATATTCCAGGGCTCAGGGCTGCTTTATTTCGATGTGGGGAAGGGGAGCTGGGGGGCTGTGGAAGAAGAGCAGCACCCAGGGCTGGTAATAACCCCCAGGGACACCTAAATATTTCCCTAGCTGCGAGCATCAGGCAGCTCTGCAGGGAAATAAGCCCCAAATYTCTGAAAGCCTGGGTGTAATGTGAGACACGGAAAGGGGGCTCTGACTCCCTTTGCCTGGTGCTGATCTCAGCCCCAGCGTTGGCACAGAGTGGCACAAAGGCTGTCCTGCGTTTTGCCAGCTGCCCTTGTCCCCCGGCACCGTGGGACTGTGTCTGCCGTCCCCTTTTCCCCCAGGAAGGACATGGCAATGTGTTACCACGTGTACCCCCTCCTCACCCTGGAGAGGAGCTCCTGGAGACGATGTTTTTCCCAGCCAAAGGTGCTGACAAGGCTGGGGGTGCAGTGGCCGGTGTTCGGGCTCAGCCAAGCCTGCGTGATCGCAGCCAGACCTACGGAGACGCCCCGGTGCTCGCTGGTGTCACGGTGAGCTGGAGCGAGGTTTGGGGTCAGCTTCGAGGAGCAGAGGGGTGCAGGGACTCTATCGGCAGCGTGTCGCGGGGGCCTGGACCACGCTCCCCAGAGGTACAACCGGCATCTTCCTCGCTATCTGGCATGCAGGTAAATGCTCGGTGTGGGGTGTCCCAAAAATGCAGACACTGCAACAGAAATGTCCCTCCCTTGGTGGGGCCTGGCACCACGCTGGGCTGAGAGCATCCCCCGGTAAAATGGGCACAGAAACCCCCAGCCCTGCCAGCTGGACCAGGGGCTGGCACAGCAAGGAGGTGAAGTGATATGCCCAAGAGCACACCGAGCAGCAGTGTCAGAGGAGGGAAAGGCTCCCTGGGAGGGGTCCTACCCGCCTCCCCCAGAGGAGTCTGGCCTCAGGGGGCTCCCACGGGGTGGGCATGAGGGCACAGACGCTGCTGGGCGCCGGGGAGGGAAGAGGTGACGGTGTTGCACCCAGCACACTGCAGTGGGGACATGGGAGGGTCTTTTCCCATCGGCACCTCCCCAGAGCCCCGGGAGAAGCCGGTGTCCCTCCTGGCTTCCTGCGACTCGGTCTGGGCATTCCCTGCCTCCTTTCCCGGGCGCTGCCTCCTTCTCTGCCTGGGCATCGCCTGCATCCCTCCCCGGGCATCCCCTGCAWCCCCGCCTGGGCAGAGCCACCTTCCCTCCCCGGTCATCGCCTGCATCCCTCCCCGGGCATCCCCTGCATCCCCGCCTGGGCAGAGCCACCTTCCCTCCCCGGGCATCCCCTGCATCCCCGCCTGGGCAGAGCCACCTTCCCTCCCCGGGCACTGCCTGCATCGCTCCCGGCCATCACTGCCTGCATCCCTGCCTGAGCAGCGCCTGCCTCCCTCCCCAGGCGCTGCCTGCCTCCCCGCCCGGGCA
>JASVER010000060.1:5451511-5487404 GCA_030449065.1 Oceanodroma leucorhoa | reverse complement strand
GCCGCCCCCGCCCCGCGGGGGTCAGGGCTTGTCCCTCCGGCTGCCCCCGGCGTCGCGGGGTGGCGGGTGCGGGTGGCGGCGGGGTGCCCAAGGTCGCACCGGGGGCCGGGGCATCCTTCCCGGGAGCAGCCTCGGAGCCTCCTCCCGGCCCTGCAACCCACCGAGCTCGGCCTTGCGCTGAGCGCCTGGGGTCCCCCGGCTGGTCCCCGCTCCGCCACCCCACCACAGGGCCACCCCGGCTGCGTCCCCTCTCTGCGCCTCAGTTTCCCACGGTGGCACGCTGGCGTGAGATGCTCGTGGGGCTGGGAGCCATTAGGTCGGCCTCTGACACTTCAGGGTGTAAGCCCGCTTTCTGGGGCCCATGAGCCAGCTTTCCCCGTGCATGGTCCCCGTGTGCCAGCCGGGAGGGGGACGGGGGTTTTGGGGTGGCACGGCAGGGCTACGCAGTTGAGGGCAGCCCTGTGGGTGCTGGGTCTCCAGCTGAGTCGCTCCATCGCCCTCCAGCCCCGCAGAGGAGCTGGGGTTGCTTCTGCGAGGAGGAAGGCTTTGTGGGGACAGGGTTGTCCCTGCAGCAGAGTGGCCCCTCGGGACTTGCGATGACAGTGCTTTCTGCTGCTGGAGAAAAGGCCCYGGCAGGGCTGGGTGTGGGGGCTTCCTGCACCCCCTGTTTCCCTAAATGTGGCAGGGAAACAYTCCTGCTGCCGTGGCTGGGGTGAGCGGGTCCCCGAGGGCAGTCAGCACCCGAGGGGACGGTCCCAGCGGCACAACGTGCCATGTCCCCCMGCCCTGGGCACAAACCCACCCTTCTGCCCGCGGGGCTGGATCAGGCCCTGCTGAAGGCCTCCAGCCCCCTGTGAGGAGGGTGAGGATGGTGTGAGCCRTGGCCCAGCCTGGGGGATCCCGGGAAGCCTGGCCACCCCGGCACCCAGCAACAGGGACCTCCACGGCCGAGCTCTCCTCAGGGCAAAAAACCCTCGTCAAAACAGGCAGGACAGGGTGGTTTGAACCTGCTGCTTTCTGCCAGCTCAGGGACCACTGCCCTGTGCTTTGGGGATGGTTTTCAGGGAAAATGGACGAGAACATCACAAATCGGTAAAAGCAGCCACACTTTGGGATAAAGCACAAGCCGTTTCCTAGCGATGGGGAAGAGCGAAAGTGGGACCCGGCCCCCTACCCTTGCTGTTTCCATCGCAGCTCTGGGTCAGGAACCCAGTGCCATCAGGCATTTGGGCTCCTCAGACTCAGCTCTCGCATCCTCGTGTGTGGGTTATCACCCCGTGTCCCCCGGCACGCGTGGCCCTGCCCCGGGGCCCCTCCGGCCTCAGCACGTGTGCCAGCGGCTTGTGGGCTCACCCCGTCAGCTGGCTCGGAAATTAGCCTCCATCAAGCCAAACCGCTCAAAGCCTGAAATTAAACATTAAAGCTGTCGCTCGCAGGCGCAGAGCAATCTCCCCCCCAGCCCCAGCAAACGGCAATTCTGACTGTCCAAGCAGAGGGAAGATGGATTCCCTGGATCAGGGCAGCACTGGCTTCGGGATGGAGCAGCCGGTGACGGTCCCTGCAGGTGCTAYGGGACAAGTCCCCAGCATGGCCCGGGACTCCGCTGCTGCCGGGCTGGGCAAACCCCAAGCCGCAGACGGTCCCTTTCCCGGAGGTTTCCTTCCTCTGGTACTGAAAGGACCTGTGAGAAGCTTCCTGGGACAACGTTTGCTCAAATCCTGGCTCTCCTTGGCTCTGCAGGGTGGGAGCCTCCGAGGGGGACCCTGGGGTCTTGCAGTGATATCGCCCAGCCCTGGGGGCTGCTCCCCAAGGACAGACCTAACCCTTTTCCCTGGTCTCCTGCTTGGAAAAGTATCRCCTGAAGCAATAGTGGGGTCTGCCAGGGTGTCTCCAGGATCTGACCGGCTTCTCCTTGGCCTTGCAGTGACGGGCTGTCCCGGAGGGGAAATGCATCCTGAATGGGGCTGAGGCCCCCTGCGCGAGAATATGCAGCCTCGGCACCGCAGGGGCAGCACCAGGGCAGCGGCCGGCACGCAGCGGCATGGTGGCAACCTTCAAGATCGCCGTGCTGGGAGCCCAGGGCGTGGGCAAGAGTGCCATAGTCCGGCAGTTCCTCTACAACGAGTTCAGCGAGGTCTGCGTGCCCACCACGGCCCGCCGCGTCTACCTGCCCGCCGTCGTCATGAACGGCCACGTCCACGACCTGCAGATCATGGACTTCCCCCCCATCACCGCCTTTCCCGTCAACACCCTGCAGGTAGGCGCGCACCCGGCTCGRTGCGATGGGACCCCCACGTTGGGGGGTCTCCGGTGACCTCAGTGGGGTTCCGCTGTGTAACCCTGTGGGGCCCTGGTTCCTCCTCTTCAGGGGTTGCTTCTCCCTCCACGTCAGGGTTTGATTGCTGAAAGCTGGTGCAAGGGATTGCATCCTCATCGCTACTGAGGATAAAGTGTCTTTTAAAGCTTTTTCACCTAAAATGATAGTAGATGTGGGAGGGGCAGCATCCCACTCCGAGGACCGTGGCTCTGGCGATGCCCACGGTCCCGTCCAGCTGGGCGGTGGATCCTGGAGCGCTGGGATCTGGTTCCATGGCTGTCAGAGCCGGTGCCAGCAAAGGGCTGGGGGAGCGTGGCCAGAGCGTTCGGGTGAAAACCAGGGGTTCCTGGAGAGCCAGACCCYGATGCACCCACTGCCTGAGCCAGGCGGAGCGGGGCTGCTCGTCCCCTCCCGGGGTAGCTGTCACCYCCCCAGCATTGCCTGGGCTTGTCCCCGCAGTGCTGAGCCCACCAGCTCCTCCCCAAACCCCCACAGCTCTCAGGTGCTTCCAAAACAGCCCCAAAAGGCAGCATGGGGTTGGAAAGCGTTGCCACCAGTGCTGACCGCTTCGGGGGGGTTTAATGGGGAAAAAGGGGATATTAAGCTCATGCYATAGCCCCGTCCCACGGGCACAAGTTGTGCCACTGCTGCAGGGAAAGGAGCTGGAGGTGCCCACCTCCAGCAGCAGCCACGCCGGAGGGCAATGCCACCGGTGGGGGCACCTCCGTGGGAGCTGGGCTTTCTTGTATTTTTAATCAATATAATTATATTGCTCCGGTGCCTGACAGGGACGGGGTTATAGGGGTCTTGTAGTGCTCCAAGTTTCCCCTGTGCCATCATGCAGGAGGCGAGGTGAGCGCTCCGGGGGCAAGGAGGAGGTTTAAAAATTAATCGGTGTGTGCAGGGAACGAAAGGTCAGCGCGAGAGACAGCCCGAAATAGCAAAGGGCAATTTATTGACACGGCAGCCGACGCTAACGTACTCGATTAACTCCCTGCCTCGCTGCGCTCAAGAGGAGGCGGCCGCAGGGAACAGATGGAGGTTTCCAGGGAAGAGCGGATGGTCAGAGAGATGGCTCCGAGGGGAAAGGAGAGGACCGCGGTGGGGGTTATGGCTCTGTCTGCTGGGAAGCATCACTGGGCTCTGCTCCGTGCCCAGGAGCAGCACCCCTGCGGTGATGTCCTGGGAGAGGAGCGGGGGCCAGCGGCTCCCTGATGTCCCTCTCCTGGATGGGGCCAGGCGGGATGCACAGCACGACCCTCCTCCAGCCCCGAGCATCCCGGGAAACCTGTCCCGCGAGGGGAAGACTATCCCGACGTCATGGCGCCAGGGCAAGCTGCACCCCAGCGTGGTGAAGTAGCTGCAATTTATTAATCTCCCAGGTATATCAGGACTCAGAGTAACCTGAGACACGGCCGCTTCACCCGCCTGCATCTCTCTGGTACCTCTGTACCTCTCTGGAGCTCCACACCATCTCCTCCCTTCCGTGGACGGGAGATGGGCTGTGTCATGCCGCTCGCTCCCAGCTCCTTCCCGTGCTGCMGTCTGCGACGGAGACCAACCCGCACCCCAAAACTTTCCTTTTCCKTTTTCTTCAGTCCTACGCCTTCTCGTTTTGCCTCATTCCGATGATAAACTCAGAAAGGGATGATTCACGGTACTGAAGAGGTTTGCTCAGGGACAAGTGATGCCTTTCCTCCTTGGTGCATCTTTCTCCTCTCCAGTGGCACTCAGGAGGGTTTGGGGTGCTGCCTGCACGGGCTGCCATTCCCCGGTGTCACTGCAGCCTCGGTGCCGCTGCTGGGCTGGGAAAGCGGCTGGAAGTGGGGCAGGTTTTCACTCCTATAGCATGGAAAAAAAGTCCTGTTATTCTTGGAAGGCACAGCTCCAAATTTTGGCTATGGAGAGGCCCTGACCGCCTCTGCCCCAGGTCCTGACCTCACTCTCACAGACCCCCCTGGGTCCTGAGCAGCCGCTGCTCCTCACCCATCCCCATGTCCCCTCCAAAGACCTGCCGTCACCTTCCCCCTCTGACCCACAGAGCTGCTGCTCCATCACCCCCAGCCCCACAGAGCCGGGGCCGGGCTGAGCCCCGCTCAGCCCTCAGCATCCTCCTCACCTGCCCTGCCCGAAAACCAGGGTGCATCACTAATTAACACACCTAATTAGCAGCTCTGGAGGCTGAAGCTTTTACATCCAGGGTGAGGGGTTGCATTCAGCCCTGCTCCCAGCTCACCTCCGGACCGCTGTGCACTAGGCAGGCATTAGGCGGGCTGTAATCCTTGCTCAGGAGAGGAATTGGGGCTGACAGATCCCGTTATCTCCTCTGGATTAACGAGGGGGATAAGGGATCTCCGGAGATGCGGGGGGATTGCCGAAGGGCTGCGGGGGGGCAGGTGCAGCCATCGCAGGGACGGGGCAGAGCAGAGGTGAGCTGGGTGCTGGGTGTCGGGGCTGGAGAACGTGCAGCCCCGTTGCTACCTGCCGGCGTAGCAGCCTCCTTGGGGTGCCCGGCCGCGAAGCGGTGCGGGGCATCCCCCGGGCACGGCTGAGCCAGGATTGATCCCTCTCTGCACCTTGCAGGAGTGGGCGGACGTGTGTTGCAGGGGGCTCCGGAGCGTCCATGCCTACATCCTGGTCTATGACATCTGTTGCTTTGACAGCTTCGAGTACATCAAAACCATCCGCCAGCAGATCCTGGAAACAAGGTAGGGACCACTTCACCCGTGGGTGCATCCCCCCGCGGCTCTCGGCAGGGCGGTACGGCTCGCCCCAGCACTCCCCTGCTCTTGACATCGGAGATGAGCTGTTAGAGATTGGGACAAAGCCCCTTTGCAGGRCTGGGAGCCTAAAAGCAAAAGCAAAACTGGATCCGAGGGCAGGAGAAGGAGCAGGACCCCGGGCAGGTATCCCCTGTGGGCGAGGGCAGCCATCCCTGGGAAAGCAACTGGGGCTGGCACGCCGGGTGGCTGGCCACAAAGAGGGACAGGGGGACAAGAGGAGGCACGTCCCTCGTGGCAAGCCAAAGCCAAGTGCCGGTTTGGGATGGGTTGGGGTCTGCGGGACGATCCATCATCGCTCTGTGCCCCGTCCCCTTCTGTCCTCCCTCACCGCCCGCCCTCCCCAGGGTCATCGGCACTTCGGAGACGCCCATCATCATCGTGGGCAACAAGCGGGACCTGCAGCGGGGCCGGGTGATCCCGCGCTGGAACGTCTCCAACCTGGTGAAGAAGACGTGGAAATGCGGCTACATCGARTGCTCGGCCAAGTACAACTGGCACATCCTGCTGCTCTTCAGCGAGCTCCTGAAGAGCGTGGGCTGCGCCCGCTGCAAGCACGTCCACACCACCATCCGCTTCCAGGGCGCCCTGCGCAGGAACCGATGCACCATCATGTGAGCCCCCGCCGCCCCGACGGACCCCCGCAGCCGTGCCCCCGCGGCCGCCCGTCCTCGGGGACCGCAGCTCCCCACCGGCGCTGGCACCCTGTGGTGACATTTGGGGACGGTGCACCTCGGGCGGTGCTGGGCAGGGTGATGCGGTGCCCGCCGGCAGGTCGGAGCGGGCGGGTGGCCGGGCTGCCTGGAGGTAGCAAAGGGTGAGGGAGGACCTTGGCTAAACCCCTGAGCCCTCCCTGAGCCTCCGGCGCTCGAGGCCAAAGCYGTCGCGGGGGGGTTGTGTCTCTGCCGTGCCTGAAACTCTGCGCGGCACCCGGGGGGGTGGAGGAGACACCTCGGACCGTGCCCAGAGGTGTCCGTCCTTGCCGGCTCCTGCCCCGGCACCGCAGGGGCAACGCTTGCTGCCGCCTGCCGTCACCTGCCCCCCAGAAGAAAATTGCCCAGTGCCCGTGGCCTGATGCGACGGAGGTGGCTCCATCCCCGGGGCACGGCGGAGTCCCGTTTTCCTCCCTGCGGAGCTGGGGTTTCTCCCCTCGGAGGGCAGAGCAGCCTCCGGCAAGAGGCCAGGTTACACGGGCTCTCTTTTGGCTCGGTTGGGTCGGATTTCCAGGCAGAATTTCTGGATGAAAGGAAGAAAGGGGAAAAAAAGAAAACAATAAAGCCCCCATCCTGCGCCTTACGTCCCCCCGGGGTGCTGGGTGCTGCTTCCCCAGGGCTTCGAGTCCCCTTTCTGCTCTGGTTCRGCCAAGGAAGGCTTCTCCTCCCCCACCAGCCTGTCGAACACCAAATAATCTTGAAAGACTCCTTGCCGGGCAGGTCACCCCTCCGCTACCTCGCGTCCTGGGCTCAGCGGGCGACCGGCTTTGCACGGCTCCGACCCAAACCCCCAGCGTCCCCCAGGCAGGCAGGCAGCCCCCCCCCGGGCCCTCGGACCCCGCCGGGCTTTCCCATGGCGACACTCGCCTCCATCCACGTGGGACGGCGACGGTGCGAAGGCAGCCTCCGAAGCAATAGGGAGCTGGAGCTGCATTTCCAGTTGCATTCCTTTTTTTTTTGTTTTTCTTAATTCTGTGCACATCCCTAATAGGAAAGTGAGCCCCCCATTTATTTTTTTTTTCCTTCTTTTTTGATCTTTCGGCTTGTTTTTACACCAGACTTGCAGCTCACCTGCGTCTTGTCCTGCAGGGCAGGTGGCGAAGCACAGCCTGCATTAGCAAACGGTGGCGGGGTGGTGTGTCGGCGAGGGGCGAGCAAGAGGCCGAGGGGATCGCGGTTCCTCCTTCGTGGCTGCTCCCTCTGAGACGCGGGGAAACGCCGTCCTCGCCCCCCAAGGCAGGAGCTGGTCCATCCTCTGGCAAAACCATCTCAGTGATTTCTGCTGTCACGRGGGGATGCAGGTATTCAGCGCCAGTCTGGGCAGTAAAGCAAAAAGGATGCCGGCCCCATCTCTCCCCCCACGGCCAGGTTTCCATCTGACAGAAGCACCGCTGTGCTCTCGGTAACACTTTCTATTAAGAGTAGGTCCAGCGGAGCTCCGGCACGGTGCACTTCACCGCCCCGGGGCCGTGCGCTGCCCTGCAGCCCCAATGCCGCGGGCTTRGGGRGGGTCACCCTGCTCCTCCCTTCCCACCCCCAGCAGCCGCTTCGGAACGAAACCCTCTTCGCCTTCCTCCAAAAAAAAAAAAAAAAAGAAGGAAAAAAAGGGAAAAGGCGATGGGGGGACACGGGTCCGTCTCAGGTGGCTGCGAGAGCCCCGGGCGGGGAAGGGCAGCGGCACTCATCTCCATCCCTCGCCTTCACGGCAAACCTACCGGGCTTCGCCACTGGCCTCCCCGACCTCATCTTGTCAGGATTTATTAACACCTGTAAGTCCACGTTATCGGTATCTGGCTAGCTTTATCCCTCCAACTGTTTGAGAAGGAAACTCCTTGGTAAATGCTAATAATAAAGCATTTATAAAGTGCTCCGACGTACACATATCAACGACTAAGCCAATACATTGTTTGTTACAACCCTGTAGCCTGCAGTTTATAGCACAATTAGTTACAGGTTTTTATAGCATCTATTTAGTATTTTGGAAAAAAAAAGTTATAAATATAATTGTTATATTCTATTGTACTTTATAGACAGAGGAAATTATATTAGTAATAATGACTCTCACTGCTTTGACAGCATTTCCCAGCTCCCAAGAAAAAAGAGGGCTACAAAGAGCTACTTTCCCAAGAGCCCAGGAGGGGGTAGGTGGGGGTACCCGCCGGGTACAGGCAGGGAAACCGGGGCAGGGAGGTCCGGCGGGGATCAGAGCAGCCAGGAGCACAGCAGCAGCTACATCCGACCCGCGCCTTGCCCCTTCTCACACCCTTAGTACAAAGTGTTACCGCTCGCCCAACGCCACCCTCGTCCTGCTAAAAATAACCTGCTCCTGAGGCTGGGAGAGGCTGAGGATGTCCCCACCGCTGTCCCCAGGGCAGTGCCGGGTTTCTGCCCCCCTGCGCGGGGTGCCGCAGGAGGCGATGCCTGGGTTCGGTCCGGTCCCGGCGAGGATGCTTCTCTCTCCTCCTCCTCCTCCTGCCCCGGTGAGCGTCCCGGTTGCCTGGACTTGGCTTTCCTTTCCCCTCTGGACTTCTTGTTGGAGATTCCCAAGGTGTCTACACCGCCTGTAACACCCTGCACCCCCTTCTTTGAAATCGAATTAAAAATCAGGTCTGTCCCCCCTTGTTCTGTACCCGCCTCGCTGCTCTTTGCCCGTGGCGCCAGGTTGCTCGCCGCCCCGCCGCCGCTCTCCCAGCCCTTCTGCGGGAGGCAAGGGGCCAGGGTGGGGGAGTTTGTTTCTCCCCTGCCAAAGGAGTATTTTTTGTAAGCAGGTTTTGCATCCGCAGGGCCCCGGYGCTCGCCCTTGCTGCTCCTCTGCAGGGGTGTGGGTCTGGCTTCATCCTCTCTTGGAAGATGGGGCTTTTCTGGCCCCCGGGGAGCTCTCGGAGGGACGTTTGCCGTGCACACAGACAGCAGACCGGCAGCGTGAATTCCCTTCACCAGCTGTGAGCCCCCGATCAGGATTATCCCCTCTCCCTCCCCACCCACACAGAAAAGATGCTGAAACAGAAGAGCTTTGGTATATCTCTATTGCACGAACAACATGGCCGGGTCCACGGCTGCAGGCTCGGGAGTGCGGCGGTGCCTGCAGTGAGCCTTGGTGACAGCCATCACCCCGACCGTCACCGCCCAGGTGACCACTGACACCTCCCCGGGTCTCCCACCTTCACCCACAAGCAAGCCCGCGGGGCTCAGCCAGGGTCACCTCCTGTGACCCCCCCCAACCTGAGCGACTCACTCATTAAGGCTCTTGGTGCTGTAAGACATGAGGTTCGTTAGTCCCATTTTACAGAGGGGGAAGACTGAGGTACAAGGTGGTTTGCATGCTTGGATGCCAGGTTGTGGGGTGTTCCCGCTTTATGGGGGACACCGTAGGGGCCGGCTACACCCCTCTTCCCTGCAGAAAGTGCCCCATTCTCTCAATTTGGGGCTGGATTTTTCCACCCAAACCAGTACAAGAGCGCCTGTTTAGGAGGAGAATTACCAGTCCAAAAAACAAACCCCACGGGGAAGGAGGGGGTGCAGCTCCCAAGGGCAAGGAGGGGGAACCCCCCCGGGGTGCCTGGGAGCAAATCCATCGCGCTGCCCACGCCGACTCGGGCACCGCAGCTCCGGCTTCAGCATCGCTCCCACCTTCGGACGAGTGAGGGGTCCGTCCCCGCCAAAACTCGGGGTGGGGGGGGTCAGACCCACGCCTCCTCGTCATCCTCGGTCAGCCAGGCGCCGCTGTCRGCTGGCGAGGGCTTGGCCTGGGGGTGGGTGCTGCTGGGCTGGGGGTGCCGGGGTGGCCCCGGGGGGCGATGCTGGCCCCGGGGGGCAGGCGGGCGCTGCCCCAGCGGGGTGGGGATGCGCGAGGGGCGCTTGCCCGGCCTGTGGTCCCGCCGGGGACGCACCTTGGGCCGAAGCTTCAGCTTGTAAATGGAGGGCACGCGCTCGGGTTTCTTCAGGCACCGCCGGGGCTTGGGGACATTGCCGGCCCTGGCTCCCCGCGGGGTCTGGCCCCCCGCTCCTGGCCCTTCCACTTCTCCYCCGGCTGGGAGGGCGGTTGGCTGTGGGGCGGCTTGTGGGAGCRTTTTGGGGACCCAGCTCCCCAGCCCCACAGGACGCAGGGGCTGCCGCCCACGGGAGAGCTCCTCCACCACCCTGCTGTAGCCGGGGGGCTGTGTGTGCCCCCAGCACCCCCGGAGCCCCTCGCTCCCCCCGCCAGGGCCACAGGCTCCCCCCAGTTCATCCGCCGGCTCCCCGGGTCCCTCRGCACCCCCAGCCCTTGGGCTCGGGGCTGGGTGGCACTGCCGGGTCCCCTGGGGACCCCTCGTAGCAGCACAGACCTTGCACCCATCTGCAAAATGGGCCAGAGGGGTGGGGGGCCGGCCGACGGCCGGGTTGGCTTTGATGGGGGGTTTAACACTGCCGTCTTGTTTCAGAGGCTGGCTGGAGGAATTTCGGGGTGAGGGTGGTTGGCCCCGGCCGAGGGCTCCCCGGCTCCCTTCCCGCAGGCTTTTCTGGCTCTGTGAGTCTCCCCGGGCACCCCAGCGCGGGGAGGGGGCACAGACCTTGATGGGGCTGGGGGCACGGGGTGTCACCGTGGYGGGGACCCCCCCTTCCTGCGGCCTGGCAGCTGCCACAGACGATTTGCGTCCTTGCTGGGTGCTTTTTGGAGGTGCTGGTGTCAGCCGGGTGCTGGGTGCCGTGGACCTGCCCCGTGCCGGTCCCACGGGAGTTTTCCCCGGGGTGCTCCCACGCGGCGCCTTGGGGACCCCCACGCTGTCCTGCGTGCTGGGGGCCAGCCGGGAAGGGGTGGGTGCCCGGCATGTCACCCCACGGCCAGGGGAGCTGGGTCGAGCGGGTGACCTGGATGGTGGCGGCTGCCTCCCCAAAGGGGCAGCCGGTGGCTCCCGCGTCCTGCAAGGAGAGAGAGCAGAGAGGGGCCGGGGAGCTGCTGCRTCCCCCCCTCCACCCAGCTGGTGCTGGGCACCTCCGGAAGAGAGGGGGGAAAAAAAATTCAGGGATATGAGAAAAACTGCTCTGAAACCAGGTGGTTTGGGGCACAAAGCATCTCTGCACCACTTACCTGCCCGAAGGGACCCTCCGGGGCTGTGCCAGCTCCCGGCGAGGGCTGGGACCCGGACCCGGTGGGTGACCCGAGCCCTCCGGTGAGGGGCTGGCAGGGGGCTGGGGGCCAGGGGGGACACGGGACCCCCAGGTGACGGGGGGCGGGGGGCTCTGCGAGCGGCTGACCAGCAGCGTGGGCTGGGGCTGGCCGTGGAGGGCTGCCTTCGAGGCCGGGCACAGCCAGATCTCATGCTGCACTTGTTGCTGGGGGCTCCTGGTTTTCCAGGCTTGTTTGTGAGCTGCGGGGAAAACGGAGGGGGCTCAGCACCCCTGTCCATTGCACCCACCCCTGGGTGCAGCTGACCCAGCCGTCACTCAGCATCCAGCCCCCCGGGGATGCTGATGCAAACCTGTGCTCCCTGCAAAGGGGCTTTGGGGTCCGGCTCCATCCAAAAGTCTGCCGTGACCTCTAGTGGCCACCAAAGCCAAAAAGAGTCCCAAAAACCAGACATTCCCCAGCAAAGCAACGAGGCATCGCAGTAACAAAGCCTCCAGCTCCCGCAAACGGCCCCAGAAGCAGCGAGACCCACAAGGGACCCCCCCTCACCCCAGCCACGGGGCAGAGCCACGGGGTTTGGGGACGCAGGGACTCACAGAGCGAGGTGCAGCGGCACGGGTCGTGCTTGTCCAGGTAGTGCTCCAGCGTGTCCCAGCCGCCCCCGACCCGCACCATGATGTGCTCCCGCAGGATCTGCACGGGATGCCGTGTGCCGTGAGGCCCGGAGAGGTGCACGCGATGCACCCGTGGGACCCCCACCTCTTTTTAAGCAGCCTGGGGGTGGCACGTTCAGCCGGGCTTCAAGAGCCATGGGCTCGCCCTAAGTGCCACCGAAGTGTCCCCAAAGGTCAGCTTCATCCCCAGCTCAGTGCCACTGAGGCAGGGAGGGTCTCAGCTCCCGCTGCCATCCCGACAGGCACGTTTCATCACCCCACGGAGAGTGGGGAGCCTTTTGGAAAACCCCTCTCTGTCATCATGTGCTGAGCCCTTTGGGAAGGCCAGGCTTAGGGATGGATCCAGGCAGGGACAGAGCATCCCAGTATTCCCATTGCTGGGTAAGACCTGGCTCTGGCTTGGCATGGGACGGGATGTTTTGTCCCGTACACATGGATGGTTACATCCATGCAAACACGAACTGCAGGGCTGAGCTGCCCTGCTTTGGGATAACGGTCAAAACCCCCACATTGGCCCCATTGAGGGATGGATTACGGAAGAGGCTTCGTGGCAGCAGAGCAGGATTCCTGGTGCCTGTGCCCCAAAAGCACGAGGCAAACCAGACTCACCCGGACAAAGATGAGGGTGTCAGAGTCGCCCACGCGGTATTTCCCTTCGGATATCTTGATCATGGGGAACTGGACGGGGCAGGTACAGCGGCTCACCAGGTGCTGGACCTGTGGGCAGCAGGGATGGGTCCTCACAAGGACTCCTGGGAAAGATCCTGGGGTGGCCATGCCCATCCCCATCTCCATCTCCATCCTCATCCCCACCCCCAGCCCCATCTCCATCTCCATCTCCATCTCCATCCCTATCCCCATCCCCATCCCCATCTCCATCACCATCCCCATCACCTTCACCATCTCCATCTCCATCCCCACCCCCATGTCCATCCCCAGCTCCACCCCCACCCCGCTCCAAACCCCTCCGTACCATCTGGTCGAGGTTGTGGAGGTCCCGTGGTTTCCTGGGGGGCCGGGGCCGGGGGGTGTCTGTGGGCGGCAGGTCCAGCTCCTGGCGGAGCTCCTCCTCGATCTCCTCCTCCATCTGCACAAGGGTCGGGGCGCGCATGCCGAAGCGGGTGGCACGGCGCGCCAGCTCCAGCAGGCACAGCACAAAGTTCTTCTCGTTCTTCCTCAGCACCAGGTCCTCCGTCTCGAACATCAGGACGTCTGGGGCAGGGCAGGGCTGGGCTGAGCCGGGGCAGGCACGTGGGGACGGGAACAAAGGGGACAGGGGCCACAGGTGGAGTCAAAACCCACCCAAAGGGATGTTATTCCCTGGAGCCATCCTGCTAGGAATATGGTTGGGTCCAACAAGAGTTGGAATAMATTAACAGAGAAAGAGCCTTCCCCTTGGGCATCTCCATGCAAAGGCACTACGGCTGTTTCATGGCATCCCAAAGCCACAAAACCCCGTGGCTGGGTGTGCTGAGGATGTGTCACTCCAACCCCATGCCCTTCCCGGGCACCCGCTGGTGGTGGGGACAGGGTGACAGACCCTTTGCTCAGAGCCAGGACCTCTCCTGATGTCCTTGTGGCCAAGATCGTGCCGTGCATGGCAGGACAACRTTGCAGCATACGCCCTTTCCATTTCCACCCCCCCAGCGCATATTTGCACCCAAGCAAAMGCACCCGTCACGTGCCAGCGCCTTGCAAAGCTGCTGCTGAGCCCGGAGGAGCTTGTGCAAGAAATCTCAGCTCAGGGATTTTTCGTGCTCGCGGTGCGGCCCGATGCTGGGGTGGCCCCAGCTTTGGGGGACACACAGGAAAGCACCCGGGGTGATGCCAGGAGCAGCTGGAGGGGAATTGCACAGAGGGAGACGGGGCAGCTGGAGCCCAGCATCCTACCTTTAATATCCATCTCCTTCCTGCACCACTGGATGAAGTTGGAGACGTTGTCCCTGGCCTGGAAGGTGCCCGGCTGTGCCGCGAGGTTGCAGGCGACGCCGGCGGTGGGCAGGCGGAGGTGGTGGGCCACGCCGGGGCAGGCGCGGGCAAACTCCCCGGCCACGTGGGTGACATTGTTGGCATGGGAGCAGAGCACGGCCCCTGTCTCCAGCACCTCCACGAAGGTGCCCGCCTCGATGTCTAGGTCATACAGCTCCTTCAGCCATTCCGCCAAGTCCTCCTTCATGGCGTAGAGGTACTGCTCGCTGGACTGGTAGGGACGGATGCTCCGCACCCCGGTGCTCGGCGTCCCCCACATTTTGCCATAAGACTGGGAGGAGATCAGGGGAAAGGGGTGATGGGGACACAGGTGATGGGGACACGGGTGATGGGGACATGGGGAGCTGCCCCACACCATGTCCCCAGCAGCCACACTCACCCGGTGCCGCTTGCTCTCTGCCACCGAGGACGCTGAYGCCGTTCTCCCGTTGTCGGGAGCCCTTCTTGGGGTCCAAGGGCTGTAATGCAGCCTGGGGAAAAGAAAYCACCCTCCTGGGCAGTGGGTGTTTTGTTTCCTTCCCAAGTGCTGTTCCCTTCTCCTTGGTGACAAGGGACTGGCTGCAAACACTCCTCGTTAACCCTTCAGCGCCTGCTCCTCYGCCGGGAGCCCTGCTCCTTCTTCCCCAGCCGCCCCAGGGGTGGATTTTCCCCCGAGGTCCCCGGCTCCGGGGCAGGAGGGAGTTGGAGAGCAGCTCTTCAGCATCCCAAGTTGCTCACAAGCCCAAAGAGGGGGGATTTGCCCCCTTCCTGCCACCCCTGCACCCACCTCCACCGCAGGTGGGGTGACCTGGGGACCCTACAAGATGCATCTTTGGGGCTCGGTACCCCTGAATTGATAGCCCTGAGGCAGCCACATTTTTTGCACCCATTTTACAGGCTCAGACACTCTGCTGAGATGCCACCGTGTGCCGTTGCAATCCTGACCACCCCGTGGCAAGGAGCCCACCCGAGCAGGGGAGCCCCAGCATGGGCRACCTCAAGCATGGCTCCCTCCTCCTTGGGTGGGATGCCCAGAGGGATGGAGAGAAGCTGACCTCAGTGCGGGTCCGGTGTGAGGACCTCTGAACACATCATGGGGGTGATGCTCAGACCGGTCCCTCCACATCCCTCCTGCCCTCCCTACGCACACTCTGGGGCACAGCGGCACCAGGAGCTGGAAAGCCAAACCCCGAGGCGAGGGCTTCCCAAAGTCGTAGGGATCAGGGCAGAGATCTCTCGGAGGGAGCTGGTCCTGGCAGTGATCAGACCCCCGAACTCCTCGGCTCAGCCGTCCCGCAGGGTTTCTGTGCAACCTGGAAACCTCCCAGTGGAGAGAGCCAGAGGAGGAGGAGGAAGAGGCTGAAGAGCTGCAAGAGATAGAAGGTAGCAACAAAACCAGCTCTGCCATCACTTGCTCTGTGCTTTCCACCAAGACACGGAGCAAGGGGGTGGTCTGAGAGCCGAGCAGCCCCAAGGAGTCCCGGACCCCCACGCTTTGCCCCCCAGCTCCCCCTCCACCAGCTCCTCACACCCACAACCCCCGGGGCAGCAATCCCAAGGAAAYACCCCCATGCTGATCGCAAGCATCTTCACTCACTCCCATCATTTYATTTCATCTCCCGGTAAAAATGCCAGTGGTTGCTCATGTTTGGGTATAAATCCCTACACTTGAACCCGGGCTCATCCCTCGAGCCCACTGCAGGGAACAGACAGGTCTTGTCACCTCCAAAGGTTGGGGCCAGAGCAGGTCCCCACAAGGACCCCGCTCCCCGGGACCCCCCTTCGCTCCCCATTAGTGGGACCTGGGAAGCCCCGCAACGTGCAATGTGCTGGGCTCAGCCCAAGCTCCGAGGAAATGTAGCAGCTCCACCTGCAAATCACAGAACAAATCCATCAATCCCCTCCCCCAAAACTCTTTTTGAAAAAAAAAAAAAAAAAAAAAAGCATGAGGGGGTTTCTTTGCCGGCCCGTCTTTGGGGTTTCTTTGCACTACACTCCCTTGCAAACTTCTTCCCGAACTGCCCACAACAGCGAGGTCTTCGGCAAAAGCGGAGCTCCTCCAGGGATGGCGTGATTCCAGGAGCTGGGGCTTTAAGAAAATAACTACTTGGGTGAGTGGGCACTGCTGGGAATGTCGGAGACTCCCTCCCGAAGCCGGGGCTTGCAGAGCTGCCCCAGCACCCAGGTACTTCTGCAAAAAGCAAATCTACCAGGGACGTGCTTGCATCTTGGGACTGAACCGGAACCTCTCGTGGGCTTGGGGGGCTTCTTGCTGTGTCAAGGGACCCCRTCCTCTCCCTGGTGCCAGCTGCTGATGCTCACTGCAGATCATGGTCCAGCYGGTGTCATTTTGGGGGAGGAAATGCAAAAGCAAGAATCCCAGCTATTTCCCCGGGCTGGGGAATGCGCGGCAGGCTGGCCGGAGGAGTCTGCGCCTGGCRTGCCCTGCCAGGGAGCCCAGCAGGAGAAAAGGACCCTTGAGACACAGGATTTTCAGCCAGGGCACCCAGTGGGGCYGATCGCATGGCTCAGGGTGCGAGTCCACCTCCCCCAGGTCCCCCCGCACTTGTGGGGTGCAGGCGATGCAGCACAGTCACCCCGTCTCTGTCAGCAGCGTCGCGCTCAGCCCCAGCCCTGGCAGCATCACTCCTGAGCCCAAGGCATCCCGACAGCACGCAGCTCCAGGCGGCAAGCAAGGGAGGAAAAGGAAAACCGAAAAAGGGGAGAGGATTCGAGGTTATCCCATCCTCAGCATCCAGTCCCACGGCAGAAGGGATGCCTGGCTCTCTCCTACGGGGGCATGAAAGGGGATAATGATCTGCTGCTTCTCTGCAGAGCTGCAGGTGTGGAGTACCCCTGGGGTACAGACGGACCTATAAATCCTCCCATCTCCAAAAGGCGGTACATGRAGGAGAAGTCACACTGCTCTTCCGACCCTTCTCGAAGCCCAGAGCAGATGTCTTGACAGCAAGACCTCATCTAGCACCAGCCTTCTCCATCAATCTCCCTACCAACCCCACCAATCCCCCCATCACTCCCACCAACCTCGCCATCATGCTGCAGATCCCACGGCCGGTGGCAATCGAGGGGGCTGGAAAGACACGGCTCCGGGCAGGAGACGTGAGCGGGGACAAAGGCAGGACCATCTCTGCCAACACTGCGACACTACCTGCACCAGCCRGTGGGTCCTTCCCGCTGCAGGCAAAATGCTGCCCGCTCAATGGGCAGCACAGGCAGGACACTCCGGCATCTCACAGCATGAAGCAAAGCAAACAGGAGCAGCAGGGAAGTTTTCAGGGTGCTCCCTGTCCAGCGGGAGGCAAGGATCCACCTTCACGCACCGTGATGGGCTGGGGTGAAGGTGGAGACCTGGAGGGCCCCCATCAGTATGAATTCATCCTCCACRCTGGGAAAAAAACCCTATTAACACATCCCAAATTGTGGAGATATCCTCAGTAATTCGGGATGAAGTAGGGAAGAGAGCTTCCATGTTCTCAGCACCATCAGCATCATTGCCACCAGTGGGCTCCATCCCCCCCATTTGATCCAGCAAGCATGAAGGCTGAGGCCAAATCCAGCAATGCCCACTCCAGCCGCACACACAGACATGCATCTTAAATACAGCCCTGTCAGGAAACGGGAGAGTGGCTTTAAAATAAAAATACAAAAGCATGACATGGAAACAAGCAGAAATCCCAACACTGCATATCCAGAGGTTCATTTTATTTGCCGTCAGGTCCCCAAGCCTTTAGGACTCCCTGCAAGCGACGTCGCCTTATTATCATTCAATTCAAAATAAAAATGATGCGGTCCCGACTCTTTGATAACATTGGAAGTCCCCTGAGATTTTAAGCCGTGAGCAGATGAAGTCCCTGTGTCTGCACAGGAAGGGCTCACTCACAAATCTCGCGGAGAACGGACAGAACGGCYGGTGTTAGCTCTCCGTCCTGCCAAATCCACGTCTCAGTTGGCATCTGGCAGCACCGAAAGCCCTCGGGAAGTACCAGCCCTGGCACCCTGCATGGGGCAAGCCCGGCTCCTGCCTTCCCTGCGGAGAAGGTCTAGGGTGGGCGAGGGTGAGCGGAGGATGCTGCACTGAAGAGAGTCCTCGAAGCTGCTGGCATCGGGGCACCCCGACACGGCACCCCGACACAGCAGGACCGGCCGCAGCCCCGTGCCGAAGCCACCGACCCGRAGCAGGACACCCAGTGCCGGGGTCCGAGTCTCGGGAGAACCATAAGCGAAGCAGCAGCCCACCCGYGTACAACCCCAGCATGGTGAAAATCCCCAAATCTCTCAAATCAAAGGACATTTTAARAAAGTCGAGCCCTGTCCTGGTCAGCACCGACGGCTGGCATTTGCTGCCATTGAATTCAAGCCCCGGGGACCCGACGCTGCCCCACCGGCCGTGGGAGATGATGGCCCTTTGCAGACGTGACCGGTGACTCGCTGCACAGGAGCCAGCGGCGTTTCCAGGTGGGGAGCCTGCTTTGGGAAAGGAATGAGGAATAGGCAGCCGAGCTGTCCTCGTGAGCCTGCGTGCACGGACATGTCCGTCTGTCCTGCTCACCATCTCCTTTTCCCCTCCTCCCCCAGTAATTTTTCAACCCAGTTCATCCAACTGTGGCAGAAGGGCACGGGACTCAAACATACGTTGATCCCATCTCTTGCAGAGACAGAGCAGAGGACAGACACTTTCTCTGCACACAGGAAAGGCTGCCAGGTGAGCACAACCCTTATTAGACACCRGAGAACCCACTCAGCTATCCCAAAGCCATCAGAAAGCCAAGCTGCAATGCTCCTGCTGCCCTCGAGCTGCACAGCACCRTCCCACAGCGACAGGGTCAGCAGCTCAGCTGTACCTCCCTCCTCCCTTCCCCCCAAAGAGGCTCCTACACCAAAACCCTCTGCTTTCTCCCCAAAAATCCCACGGTGTCGGTGTCTGCAGCTGGTGCCTCACCAGAGCGCTGGCATGTGAACGCAGCCCAGCGAAGCGCCCGCAGGGGATGGGTTCGTCCTGCCGATGCCGACCCTGCATCCCTGGGGCAAGGCAGGGGAGGGGGCTCTGCGCAGGCAGCAGGGGGCAAAGCTCAACACAGACACGTATTTTTGTCCAAATGTCTCTCTTTTTTTTGTTTGTTTTAACCAAGAAACATCCTAAAACCATCCGAGCCCCAAACCAAGCAATGGTGAGGYGTTTCTCTGCCAGACCGCTGGAAAACACCAGCTAAAGTATCAACAAACCCCAGTTCCAGTTTGAAAGAAATGCAGAGCGATATTCTGACAGTCTGCAGAAATGGCTRTGTTTGCAGTCTCCACGGCTTATACCTTTTTTTTGTGGTCTTTCTAAAAAAAAATATTGTCTCCCAAAGCTTCCAGCCCACATGGCCACGGCAGACCCGCCTGGGCTGACGGCTTGCCCCATCCCGGCTGCATCCCTGCTGCGCCGGGACACCGCTCCACCGCCCCACGGCTCCAGCCATCCGCGTCTGCCGGTCCCCRCCACGCCGTCCCCGGACAGGAATCCAGAGTCAAATAAAGAGGGATCTGGGCAGCGGCAAGTGAGGTGGGGTTCAGCCCCCCCCACGTTTCGTCCCGGCACGCTCTGCTCAGAAGAGSACCTGCCCACCGTTTGCATCCCAGCAGCCCATCCAGGGCAGCTGGGTGGCCCATTTGCCAGTGGCCACCACTTGCAGCTTCGCCCGGTCGAATTGCCAGTACTGGTCATCTCGAAAGAAGTAGACGAAGCCGTCGCGGTGGGTGAGGGCACCCGCCGTGCCGGGGGGCAAGCCCTCCCAGTCCCGCAGGCTGCGGGGGTAGTAGGGCTCCACGTCGAGGGTCTCCTCGCTCACCACAAAGTACTTGGGTCCTTTGAAGAGGACCAGGCGCCGGAGCTGCTGGAAGTAGAGCGCGGTGTCGGGGTGCCGCGGGAGGCCGCGGGCGCTGCATTTCTGGGGGAAACCTGCCTCCAAGGTGGAACCCGTGTAGCGCCAGCATCGGCCACCTGGGAAGAGCCGGGGAGAGGGGTTAGAGCCCACCACAGCGGGGTCCATCGCAGGACCAGCTCCAGGAGATGTGGAAGAACTCGGCCACGGGACCAGCCTTGCAGTCTGTGACGTGCAWCCGTGACATCCACCCCGCTGGTGACCCAACTGGCACCACCACAGGGACCAGGCTGGGGGGGGAAACTGAGGCACAGTAGCTCAGGGGCTTGAAGGCACGGAAAGGGACCGCCAGGGACAGAGAAGGCCACCATGCCATCTGCTAGCCCRTGCTCCTTCCTTGCAAACCTCCCTCCCGTTCCAGCACAGCGAGCGGGACAGACGGACCCAGACCCCTCCAGGGCTGGGACAACCGAGACCAGGACTGCAGCAGCAGGAATTGCAATCGGGGCCGAGCGCTCGGCCGTCCCTGCAGAGCCCTGTCCCCGCAGAGCYCTGTCCCCACAAAGCAGGCAGACAAAAGCCCTTTTCTGCTCGCAAGCCATGGCCTGACCCAGCCCCGGGGAGGGAGGGAGCGGCCGAGGGCTGGGGAGGGAGAGGGGCTTTTGGCTCTCACCCAGCCGCAGCAACAAAGCCCCCTTTCTGATGAGCCGGCAACTGGTTTCCATTAAAACCTGGGGCTGACCCTGGCAGCTGGGCTGCCTGGTTTGACCTTCCCCTACCCGTCCGGCTGCGGCGTGCCGCCGGGCAGCTTGCGGACAGCATTTCAGCTCCCCGTGGGAGCTCAGCCCCGGCACGGCGCAGGGAACCGCGTGCACCGTGAAAACGCCGCGTTCATCTCAGCTCCCCTGCGGCCACACGTCTTCGGGGAGCGTTTTCTCCCAGGGACCCCAAAGGGTTTCACGCATCTGGTTTTATTTTCAAACACAGGTGAGGGCTGCTCTCCTGAATGCATTAAAGGGGAAACTGAGGCACGAGGGGGTGATGCGGGCTGCCGGGGCGATACGCCCAAGGCCATACGGTTAATCCACCGTAGGCACMGAGCCCACGGCTCCCGCGGGTTTTTGCACACGCGGGACCCAGCGATGCCCCAGCTCAGCCCTGAGACAGGACCAGCGGGAGGGGACAGGGGACACGGGCAGGAGAAGGTGCCCCAGCCAGACCCGGACAGCCAGAGCAGCAGGCAGGAGCGGTGGCAGCCCCGAGCAGAATTCTCCTCACATACCTTTGAAGAAGTAAAACTTGCCACTGAGCTGGGACCAGGCGCAGGCGTCGATGCTGGCGGGGAGGCCGGGCCAGCGCGTCTGCAGGGGCTGCGGGTCGCTGGCATTGCCGCTGGCCGCCACCACCCAGTAGTGGCTGCCCTTGAAGATGAAGAGGTTGTGATCCGCGTCTGTGGGGCAGAGGGAGGAGTGAGGGGGTCCCGGGCGAGAGGCGAGAAGCCTCATCCCACCTCCCAGCCACCGGTTCCCCGCTCCTCCCCGCGCAGCTCCGCGGTGCTTCGGGGATGCTTGGGATTTGGATGCTTGGGATTTGGAGGCTCCCTTCTGCCTTTCCAGCCACCCCCTCAGCTTTCATAATTCATTGCCTCCACTCCAGCCTGGAGAGGATAAAAGCTGCCCACAGCTCCCTTACAAGGCTCGTCTTGCACGGTTGAGCTCCTGCAGCAAATAAGCCTTGCCGCAGCCCAAGTTTTAGGATGTTTTCCCCTCTCCCAATACACCAAGTCGTCACTGTGTCCTCAGGATGCTCCACTCTGCGGCAGCGACGTGCATCGGTGATGCCACCAGCCCCGGGAACACATATGGGGCTGTGGACCAGCCAGATCCACCTTTCCCATCGCTGGAGCTTATCAGAGCAGAAACAGGCTGCTGCAGCGCTGGGGCGAGGTGGAGGGGTGCATGTTTTGGGAGAGGGCTGCACCGACCAACACCCACCAGAGGTTATGGCGTCGAAGAACGAGTGGCAGTAATAGGCGCTGAGGCTCCTCTGCTGCTGGTCCCCACCGTAAAGGTCCGTGCTCCAGTCCTGGAAGTGAGTGAAGACCTTTCCCGGGAGCTGGATGGCCGAGCCCTTGGAGGGCTTCCCTGGGATGGAGCAGGGAGCGGTGAGTCACGGAGAAGGGACAAGGAAATRGTTTTCCCTAGAGCACTGTGTGAGCACAGGGCTGGGGATCTGTCCCAGGGCTCCAAACACTCCCTGTCCCACTGTCTGGTCCCTGTCCCCCTCTATACAGTGGTGGCAAAGACCCCTTGGTACCCCCAAAAAACACACACCAGCGTTTCCCTAGTTGCAAACAAGTGGGCAGCAAGTCCAACCTTCCCTGCCCTGGAGGACCTGGTACCCATCCCACATGCTCTACCGCACCTTCTTCCCCAACCGCAAAGGGATGGGGCCCATCCCCACCGTGACCCTTGCACGTAGTCCTCTCCCCTTGCAGAGACCTGCTCCTATCCCTGCTCCTTGCTCTCCATCCCAGGGAACGGCCCCGGAGGAACCGAGRGATGCTCGGGGAAGCCAGGCTCACCGTACAAGTTCTGGATGGCCAAGATATCGTCCCAGCTGAGGACAAAATCCTTGCTGAGCTTCTTGTAGTAGGGAGACATCAGGGCGCTCTTGACGGGGGAGTGCTCCAGCCCCAGCGTGTGGCCGACCTCGTGTGCCACCACGACGAAGAGGTTGCGGCCTTTGCCGCTGCGCAGGGACCAGCGCTCGGCGCTGTCGAAGTGGGCTTCTCCGCGCCGGGGGAAGAAGGCGTGAGCCAGGGCACCTCCTGGGGACACGAGAGCTGTCATGGACCATGGGGCAGGAGAGGACCTCAGCCACAAGCCGAGGGGCAGGGGGGGGCACATGCAGCTCCGGTTTGTTTAAATATGCATCAATTTTAGCTCTTTGGGAGCTCTCCTGAGAAAGAACAGCAGCTTCCCACAGCGGGTGCAGCCCAAACCAGTTCTGCCTTCTGCTCCTGAGCACGGGGGGCTTGTCTGCTCTGTGGTTTATGAGTTTGGTTTCTTGCCTGGGGCTCGGGCCAGGGACTGCAGCCTCTGCAGCCATGCCAGGCAAAGGCTCAAGGAGAGAGTAAACCTGAGCGTGTCTGACAGCGCCGCGCAGAAAGGAAGCAATGAGCTCAGGTTTGGAGGATGCCATCAGGGTGGGGAGGGCTCCTCGAAGGCCATCAGCATAATCCTATAACAAGCAGCTCAACCGCCTCACTGGCAGCCCCCCAGTTGCAGAGTTGGGAGTGAGGACCCCAAATCAGAAAGCAAACTGGTGCAAACTGGGAGGTGTCCTTGATTAGACAGCCTGCAGGGGCAGAGCCTCACCTCCATCGCCCCCAGCCCATTGCCTCCCCAGCCCTCCTCCCTGCCGGGGAAGAGCCCACGTTGTAAAAGAGAAGCTTACGAGGGGGAAGCGACCAGCACCTGGTCCATCGAAGGCGTTGTTGAGTCCATCGTTGTGGTCYCCATGGAAGAACGTCAGGCGGATGTCAGCCGGGCCGTCCCGCACCTCCCAAAACACCAGCGAGGACACGTTGCTCCAGAGCTCGAAGGCGGCTTTCACGGCCAGGCGCACCTCGTGCTGCGGCAGGTAGGAGGGCCAGTTCACCACCCGGTAGGTCAGGTGCCGCTTGTACCACCTCCCACCTGCAAGAAGGGCAAGGTCAGCACGATGATGGGGACTTGGACTTGTTCTTCCACCCGGGGGCTGCTTGGGTGGAGGAAAGCTTCCTGGTGCTGGGAAAAGCCATGGCTTTCCCAAGCCGAAGCTGAAAGTCAACCCAGGTGTCCCACCAACAGCCTCAGCACCCTGCGCCAGCAGCAGGACCCWTGAAATCCCTCTGAAGGTGCCACCACTAGATCCCACCCAGAGGTTCCCAAGGCTGGAGCTGCAACCAAACCTTAAGAGAGGGGCCAAAACCTGTTTGAGGAGAGGAGAAGCTGGGGCACCCAGTTTGTACCCCTTCCTTGCCTTGTCATGCTTTCCAGGGCCAAATCCTGCACGGGTCCCTGACCTGCAGGTCTCCTGCCTAAAGCCAGCTTCATGCCCAGAAGAAGATGAAGCCTAAGGACTGGCTTTCGGGGAGAGAAAGCAAAGYCACCTCCGAAAACAAGTGGCCCAAAGGCAAAAGGAGTGGGAAGGGCTCTCAGCAGCCCCTCTGGGGCACAACGGGACAGCGGGGATGGGGATGTGGGCTTGCAGCCYCGTTAAGGCAGATTTGCCAAGAGCTGGGCACCAGCCAGAGGGAAAAAAGAGCCGATCCTCGAGGGGAGAAGCAGCCGGGTTTGAAACACGTCACCAGGAAGGAATGGCACCGACCACCATGACACTGATCTCACACGCCCAGAGACCCCACAGATGTCCAAGGCTTTGTCCAGCTGGCCGGCGAGCAGGGAGGGGAGAGAAGGTGCCTGTTTCTACCGGGGGGGGTCCGGTAGACCGTCCCTGCGGCCGGTCCCTGCGGTGCCTCTGCACCCTCTGCAAGAAGCCCAGATGCTGCAGGGACGCCGAAACCAGGGTATGTGTGGGGCTGGGGTTCCCCAGCACCCAAAGCTCCCTTGGCGAGAGGGGGCTCCTCCTTGTCTCCCCTGAACTCCCTCCYTGAGTCCCAGCCCTGTCTGGTTTTTTTTAGGGGATCTCTTTTCTCCCCCCTCTTACCCCCTGTACATGTAATGTGAACACGGCAGATACTGAGCCAAGGCAAGGAGGAGGAGGCCAGTGTCCCAGTGGTCAGGGCTGTGGTTTTACTGGTTTTAAGGGCACCCTGACCATTTCTACCTGCAGAACATGTCACCTGGAAGCCCAGCCAGGAATATCCCAGCGGGGACAAACCACCGTTCACCATTCATTTTAAAAGYAATCGTTTTACCCATCACCAAGGATCTTACTGCCCATGGCTTCCTTAAAAGCTCTGTCCTTTCAGGGGAGACACAGCCCCGATGCCACCGGGGCAGATGGCGACAATGATGAAGAGSACAAGCCCATGAGATCCCTCCAAGCTCCCCACCCTCCTCCCACCACACAGGGGTGCAAAGATATGTGTTCCCGCAGCCGCCGCGCAGCATCACAGCCCCCTCCTCCTCCTCCAGCACCCCTCTGCAGCTACGGGGACCCCGGGGCCCCGAGATTAGGCCTGGCCGGGGGTGTCTGGGACCGGGAGAGAAGCCTGGGGCCGTGCTGGGAAGATGCAGGTGCCAGAGCCGGTGCCGAGGCGTGGGAGCAGCGACAGACCTCCAGCAACTGCGCCTGCTCCAGATGTCCGGGGAAACGGGGAACAGAGCCGGCAGCACGCCGGGGCTCGCTGGCATGGGTCTGAGCCACGTCCCTCAGCAAAGCTGGCAGACACCCCATCCCAGCTCACCCACCCTGGCCACGGGGACAAGCCCCACCAGCTCTGTTTCCTTCCCCCCTGGTTTCTGAGCAGCCCACGGCAGGGGAGGCTCCGGGCCAGGTGGTCACCCTCCCGGGGGCACCCTCCCCTGCTCATCGGAGTAACAACAGCCTCCAACTCAAACGGCACACGGCTGCGCTTGCCAGCRTCCAGGACAAATCCTGCGCGGCAGAGGCTAAATACCTGCCTGGACGGCTGCAGCCCTAAGAAAAAGCCCCAGCATCCCGCCCTTCCCTCCASGGAGGCAAAGCATCTCCAGTGGAGAAGGATGGATGGCACCAGCGGGCAAGGGCAGGAGCCTCTGGGCAGAGCATGTCCCACCAGAGGAGGACGGATGGCACCAGCGGGCAGGGCTGGGTGAGGCGAATGTTGCCGGCTGTCAGGAAGRGGAGGGCTGGGCACCGCACGCAGCCGTGGAGCCGGGGACAATCGCAGGCAGGGAGCTCGCCGAGGGGAAATCCAGGACACCGCTGCCCGACATGCCGTCTGGCCGAGGACCTGCTGGTCAGCAGAGCTCCCGGCCAGCTCCGCTGGCTGGTAAAGCCCAGCAAAGCAGCTAGAAGAAAGTCCTCTTCCCGGCGCCCTCCACTGCACACCCCGACTTCCAAGCCCAGTCCCTTTCCAGAGGCAAACAGGACCTGTCCCCAGACCTTCCCRGAGAGCAGAAAGCCTCAGGCTTCGACTGCAGAAGGGAGGTTTTGTTTAGAGGYGCAGAGAGGGGCGGACGTGCCGGACCCCATCCCGCGCAGGGAGCCAACCTCCGCCGCCGGGCTGGGACCGAGCCCTGGAGCAGCGGGAGGGACGGGCACCTTCCCCAGCCCCGCACCGGCCGCCGCTGCCGGGCTARCCCAGCTGGGAGCCAAAGCTCAACCGGGGTTGCCTTTTGCCCACGCGCCGAGGTGCGAGCGTTGCCCGAAGTCGGCGGGATGACGGACACGGTGGCTGCCTGGCAAAGCTCCTGCTGGGASAGGGGTGGATAACAAAGCACTTTGCTGGCTCAGCCGCAGCGGCTTCCTGCTTCAAGTAGGATAAACAGCCAACTTAGAACAAAGCCTCCGGCCTTCCTGGCCGGTGCCGCCAGCCGTGCGGGCACCCCCTCCTTCCCCYCCAGCCTGTGGGCACGGATATGGCATTGCTCCCATCCCCGCTGCCTGCGGGAGCTGCTGCCGCCCGCACCCCGGCTTGCTGCCACGGGGGATCTGCCGGCAGGAGACCGCCGGAGCAATAACCGGCACCGCACGGAGCCCTTCCCTGCCTGGGCTCGGCGCTGCCGGGCATCTCTCGCCACCCACCCACAGACCGCGATGCCCAAAAAGGAGCCCCACGAGCCGCAGGGCACAGGCTCCTTCTGTTCGCCCATCTCCTGCTGCATGCCCTTCCCGGCTCTGCCCCCCTGCCCGGGGCACGGCAGACCCTCCGSCCGGGATGGCCCCTGCAGGGGCGACGCTTCGTGTCAGGGTTTTGGAAGGAAAGTCAGAGGCGGGAGGGGGATGGCCGGGCTGTCTCCTGGGGCCGTCCATCGCCAGCCCTGCCAGATGCAGACAGCCTGACACGGCACAGAGCCCTTTCTTAATCTCGCCTTCAATTTTCCCATGTCCTCAGCACAGCTGGTCCCAGCCCTCTTGCTCTCTAGGAATCCAGTTACTCATCCACAAGCCCAGGAGGCAGCTCACGAGAGACAAGAGGCCCAATCCTGGACACACAAGAGCAAGAGAGGTTGCTCGGTGCAGAGTTAAACCCCTTAATGTGGGTGAAACAACTCCCCGTGGCCAGGCACCAGCAGGTTTTGTGGTTACTGCTGGGTSACTAACACACATTAGAAGTCTCAAAGCTCAGCAGAGCCTGGAGATAACTTCACTGTGTGCCAGCCCCTGCCCTCCAGATCATGCCACCACGGCTGTGCCCGGGGCCACRGTGACCTGATAGCTCCTTGGGAGATGTCCTGGCTCCCTTGACAGCAGTAAAACCACGCCAGAGCGCCGAATTTCCCCACAAGTGGGTGTTGCATCTCTCTAATCATTGCTGACATCAAGCCATACAGAACAACTACAAATAAAGAAGTCTAAAAACAAAGTGGTGCAAAGCCCAGACGGGTCCTGGGATGGATGCCGTACCGGCGGGGCTGCACCTCCCGGCCGCGGCAGCATCTCCAGGAGATGGAAGAGTTGGCCTGTSAGCACCCCGGAAACCCAAACCCCAGCGGGACCCCCGGCGTTGACGCTCACCGTGCTGTGGGGTGCGCCGGCGGCGSCGGGTGGCAGATGCCCAGGCAGCGCGGCTCTCCCCGTCGCCCGTGCCGCACCGCGGCAGAGCCATCTGATGGAGCGTGGGGGCGTCCAGGACCCCGCTGAGCGGGAGGTGGGTCACCCGCTGGAAGTCCCTGGAAAAAGAAGGGAGACATCAGCACCCACACCCGGACCCCCCCCAGGGGGGTTTTGGTTGTGTTTGTGCCGGGTGTTTGACCTGAGCCAGGGCTTTCACCCAGCGAGCTTTGTACCCTGCTGTCAGGAATGCATCCAGGAGAGAAAACAAGAAGAATTTCCCTCTGCAACCACATCTGACCAGCGAGCCACATCTGACTAGCAGGGCAAAAGTAGACAGGGCAGCCTAAAAAAAAATGCCTTTCCCAGTTTTTAACCCCAGTTGTTTGACTTTGCACTTGACTTTGCCCAGGGTCAGGCCAGGGATGCTCCCAGAGCCAACGTGATCTCGATAGGAGAAGTCCAAGCAGGGGCTGTCAGCTCAGCCCCCTGACATCTCCCAGCCGTCCCCAACCTCGGCCTCGCCGCAGATATTATTGTAAGGGGAGCACCGGGCCATAAAAGGCAAATAAAGCAGCACAGCGAGGCGCCGGGCTGCCAGCAGCGGGAGCTGGGTCCGGACCGCTGTTTCCAAAAAGGACCGGTTGTGCTTTATCATCGGACCGTGCGAGAGAGAACCCCCGGCTGCAGAAAGACACCCCCCCCCAAGCACCGGCAGCTCCCACGCAGCCGGAGTGGCTGCATTTCTGCTGCACTTTTAAATAAAAGGCTCATACCTCACCGCCTCCGTGAACTCGGCGGGGCTGTGCATGCCGGCCCCTGGCGCGCTGAAGTAGCCGTATTTCTCCAGGAAGAGCTGCAAGAAGAGACATGGGAGAGGTGCAGCTCAGAGCAGGGGCAGGCGCTTGCACGTGTTGGCTTGGGAGGGGGGGGGGAAAGAAGGAGATGAGATGGGAAACAGTGCTGCAAACCCYGGGCTGTGCAGAAATGCCCAGTTATTTTTTTCCTGAGATCTCTGCCCCCCAAGCAGCTGCACCTCCTGCGCTCAGACAGGTTTATGTGTGTCTCCTCCCCATCATTTCTGATGGCTCTTGGGTTTTTGGCCATGACATGACGGAGGCGTAGGAGGAAACATTGCTATCAACAGATCAAAAAAAAACCCTGCTGCCATGTCATCCGCAGCCGGAGGCTACCAAACCCACAGCTCTAATCACCTCGGCTCAAAGCAATGATTAAAATAAAGGCTAAAGTGCTGTGGACATGAGTAGGGTGGGGTGAGACGGGGTCAGGCTGCAGCCTCCCCCCGTCCCCACGCAGGATGTGCTGCTGCAAAGCGGAGACACTCCGGGGGCAATCTGCTCTGCCAAACCATTCTTCTTCTTATCGACCATTTACACGGATGGAGATTGTCGCTCTGAACTTGCTCCAACATATAAATTGCACGTTAAAGAAAATAAACGGCTTCCCTCTGCCCAGCCTGCGCCCCCAGCTTTCGGAGAAGTTAATAGCCACGGTCGCAGGAATGCTCCACACCCGCCTTCCCCGCCGCCGGGGATGTCTGCAGGAGACAAACAAGCCGCCCAGCATCCTGTTAGTGCAACAGAATCGCAGTTAAAGTAATGAGGAATAAAAAGTGAAAGTGGCTGCTTGGTTTCCCGCACCCCAAAGGAGAGGTGGGCTGAGCACCAGGACCGCTACGGAGTGCCCCGGGACAGCACGGCTGCTGCCCGCTGCAGAGCCTTGTGCTTTCAAAGCCTTTTCCCTCCCTGCTCATCTGGGGGTTATTGATGGGCGAGAGGGCAGGGAGAAGAAGGGGGTTGGTGTGAACCTGCACTCCATGCCACTCCTGACCGTCCACCTCCGGTGGGTGATTTAATCCCCCACCGTGCCCCCTCGGAGGTGGCAGCATCCCTCCTGGGCACGGGCAGCACCGAGCCGGCTGTGGTTTGCCGGTTGCCTGATGGGAAGTGGGAATGGTTTCTGGATATGGCAGCCCCAGGGTGTGCCAGGGCCTCTCCCTCTCCTCCTCCTGCCCAAACCCTCCGCTTGCCATTAACAGTCATCTTCACATCACCCCCAAACACGTCACCCTCTGCACCCGCCACCTCCCCGCGGGCAGGGCAGGCACCTTCCACGTGTTCTCTGCCTGCTGCTCACCCCTTTGGAAGCCCTCCCTACCTCCTTCCCCGGCCTCGTCCCCTCCAGCCACCGAACTGATCCCCTCCTTTACACCTCTTCTACATGGAGGATCCCCCTGCAGCTGCAGCACGGCAAGGATCGGCACGGCTTCCTGCCGGGACATGCTCTTCATCCAGCCCCAGCCAAAAAATTTGGCCCCGTTTCCCACGGAACACGTTAACCAGCTGCCTGCCTCGGCTGGGGGTAGCAGCATCCCGGAGCAGCGTCAGGCTGCAGCAGTAAAAGCCCGAGCGTGGCCGGAGTCACCCAGACACGGCGCACCCAGTCCCGGTGAGTCAGAAGAAATYGGGGGTGAGTAAGAGCCGTGCCGGCAGGAGAGAGCATCGGTTTGTCTGCCGGGTGAAGCCACATCTCTGCCCGGGGATGGACCGTATGGCCTGGACATGCCACCTGCCCAGCCATATGGGGACAACTCCCCCCTTTACATGGGTACCAGGAGGCAAAATACAGCAGCGACTCGGGGTGCTCACGCAGGGGAGGGGGACACGGGGACGGGGGAGCCTCACGAGGATGGGGCAGCAGGAAGGTTTGGTAGCCCTGAGAGARTAGTCTGGAGAGGAGAAGGTATCTGGCTATCTTTCTCAGTTGTGTTTTTATAATGTTCTCCTCCAGAATTAGAAAATCACCGGCTACGTATATGGACGCGGGGTGATAATCCCCAGCGCTTACATCACTGCAGATAAACGTGAGCTACAAAGTGCCCAGACGGAGAGTCCTGGGTCTCAAAAGCATGGCACAGTCTAAACCTTTTCTACGGCAATTTTGCTTTCACTCAGCATCTAAAACATAACAACTGGAAGCTGTTTCCTCTCCTGTAACCTAACACAATCCCATTCYTACAGCATGAAAATGTTTTTTCCCCACCATGATCTCACGAATGCTTGAACCCCCATCTGGACAAGTCAGGGTGCGTGGCAAAAAAGCAACRGCTATCACAGCAGCTGCTCTTGGACGGCACCAAAATGTACAGAGGCCACTGGCTTTATTATTCCTGCCCAGATCTCCTCGACCTTTGAGAGTCCAACCAGAGCGGYCCTTTCCCTGTAGTTTCCGACCTGTGTCACGTTAAGGCTCTCGCATACAGGCACCAGCTCTCGGGCTGCAAAACCACCAGAAGAAATTTTATGACATTTTCTAGACACAGTTATGGTGAGCTCCGGGCGATGTTAGTCCTGGAAACACAGAGCTACGGGAGAGGGATGTGCTGACCCTCCACTCTGCGAGGTATTTATTAGAYGGCAGAGCATACCAAGTCCCCTGGACCAGGGACTTTTCAGGGTGACAGGGGAACCCAAGAACCCCGTGCCACAGCGTCCTGTGYCCAAACCCATGCTCAGGACCCCCTCCAGCAGTGCCCCTGCCCTGCACACCCCCAGAGACCAGCCAGGCTCTGGAAGGGCTGGGTGGAAGCTGGCACCAGCCCGTTAAACCTCTCCAGAGGCTGCAAAGCAAAGCCTGGCTGTGCTGGGAAAACCCTCTCCCTCCTGCCCCAGATGGGGAAATGCTCTTTTCCATACAATGGGAAAAGAAAAACAGCAGGAAACCAACGTCTGAGCATTAATATGAAATATGCCCGGCTCCCCCTCCACGCAAAGGAGGGAGAAGAGGAAAGGTYCGGCCACCCGGGAGCCAGCGCCAGGGCAGAAAAGCCTTCGGGGCTGCAGCAGGGATAGCGGGAGGATGGTTTGGGGGAGATGGAGGGGCCCTTCCCATCTCAGGGCTCTGACAGGGAGCTGGTTCCAACCCTGGAAATCATCTCYGCTGAGAGCTAAAGCCAAGGAAACACCTTGCCCTCGACCGCAGGCATCCCAGGTGGAAGACGGCCAACAGCAAATACAATTAGACCTCCCTCCCTGGAAACTGGGATAACAAGAGTGCAGAGGCAGCAGGCTCCGGTCCTGCCTGCCCTCCCCTCCAGACACTCAGCTTCTGGCACCTTTCCACCAGTTAAATATCAGAGAAGCCTCACGTCGGGCTCCCGTTGACCGTGGTCCCTTCTGCTCTGCCTGGACACAAACCCCATCTCTCCCCTCCATCCCCGGGCAGCGGAGGGAAGCAAGCCCAGCCTGCCGAAGGGCGGGCAGGCATTTCGTGCCGCGGTTACAGAGGATGCTGGCTGCARGCTGCACCTCCAAGATCTTTTGTTTTTAAGCAGGAGACAACAGCAGCTTGGCCAGCCAGCCCAGGCGGGTCCTCAGCCCTGGTGCCCAGCAGCCCCAGGCTCCAACCTGCATCATTTCGCCCCCAAAACAGACACGGAGGAAGCTGCAGCTCCCACTTTCCAGCCTCAGTTTCCCCCTGCAGCACAAACACAAGGAGAGCTGACCCCCGGGACGAGCACGTTTTGGCACGGCCGCAGAAGGAGCGGCGGCTCCTCCTGCCCATCGGGTCGCTGCCTGCAGAAGATGTCAAGACATTTAAAAACATTCATTTCTTTCCGCTCTCCCAAGCCACATTCCTGCCTGCAGTCGCAAACCCTTAGGCAGAGTCCTTGTGTCTCTTTTGTTTAAGTGTGTGTATAAGTATCTATATAAATATTATATATACAGACACACAAGAAGGGAGATTAGCAAGCACAGAGCTTGGTTGTCCTCCCGCTGAAAAGACAGCGAAATGTCAGCTAATTCTGTAGGTTAATGACGGAGGCTGATTAAAACCCCAAGCCCTGTCTCATTGCTGTGATGCTCCCCCACTGTGCCTAATCTGGTCCTGAAGGAATCTCCTCTCCCCACCTACCCCTCCTAAAAATCTACTTTAGCAGCAAATTATCTACTTGCCACTGAAGATGTGGAGCTGGGAAATACTGTGCCCGGCATCTTTTAAACTCCTTTAGTTTTCACGCTTGATCATCTTGAGCTGAGAAGCAAGCTAGGACTGCAGCAGGTCTAGCTGGTTTCRGTAACCCAGATCTTTGGGATGCTGAACCGGAGCTAGCTCCCTGCCTCCCCGTCTGCCTGGACARGAGGGATGCTACGGGACAGGAACAATAAATATCGCATCGCTTGGAAAGGAAATAAATGCCATGAAATGCACTGGGCTTGGTGTTACCTGCCTGYGGGGCTGGCAGATCGCTCTGCTTGCTCGTGTGTTAAATACGGGAATACCTCATCAGCAATTACTACAATTCACCCCTGCATTTGAAACCAGCTCACAGCTTTGCCCCGGCACCCCAGGCACCCCACGCCCCACCACCCAGCCGCAGCTCCGGCAGCACCGAAGCTATCCGGATGCGACCCAAAGCACTTGGGGAAAACAGGGGAAAACACTGGGCTTGGCCAAACCTTCCCCTGCAAATACCAGAGCAGCTGACAAACCAGTTCGGTCACGCAGACTGGTTGTGCTTTCATGTCTAAGGGGAGAAMGGAAACAAGGCGCTTGGCCTTCGCCCTCCATCGGGATGGGAACGGGGGAAGGCGAGGTGCCCGCTCCCAGCAGCCGCCGGCCCCTCGCCTGGTGGGCGTTACTGGCCCTAACAAGCGGGGATTGTCTGGGGGGAGAGCCGGGAAGAAAGCGGGGCTGTTCACGCCGCGGTGACTCACGGGGCTGTTAATCACACCGGGGGACCGCCGGGTGCCTCGGAACCGCTTGCCACATCCCCGCTATGGGCAGCGACTCAGAGCCATGATCTCACGGGTTTTACACCCTCTCCCCAGCCACGCAGAGCCCAGCAGTGCCTCGCAGGGGTGACGGCACCTGAGCAATCCCTCCTCCTCTCTGCCTCTCCTTGCGTTGCCCTGCTGAGGCTGAGCAGTGGGAATTTTTCCCAGGAAGAAGGTTTTCTTCCCCTTATTTCAATCAGAGGGAAAATGTGGGGGTGCCCCTTTCAGCGGGAGCATCCGGGGGTCCCAATCAAATGCCGAGCCCCACCACGTGCTGGGTGGTAGCAGAGACCCTCGGTGCGGCCAGGCTGCGCTCAGCATCCAGCATCCCAACCGGCTGCCCGCTCCATAAAGGAGCTCATCCGGACACTGGAGCGTTTCTCAGCACAAATACAGCTCAGAGCCTACGCTAAATGGGAGCCCTTGGGTTGCCGAGGGGGAAAAGTCAGAGGCCAAATGCCACTGCAAGAGAGAGGGAGGAAGGGCAGGATGGAAAAAAAAAGTTTTAAAAAAAATCCAAAATGAGAATGTCTCGGTCCCTTAGTCCCGCTTTCCATTTCCATTCCCTGCTTTTCTCAAATTTCTAACCAATTTTTTCTTCCCATCGCAACAGACCTGTAGCTTCTCACGCAGATTGCTACAGGGACTTTATTGTCCTTTGTCCTTGGCACCAACAGCACTCGGCCACGCTCTTCACTCCCAACACGGGCTGGGGTCTCACATGCCATGTATTTTACACAACTCCCTCCGGATCAGGGAGGCTCGGGCATTACCACACACCCAGCTGCTGTCCTGAGGACAACCCGGCCAGAAACCAGGTCTGCCAAACTACGTGCTATCTAGCATCGGACCTCTCCTATCTGGAGCCTGCAAATAAGAAGATGATTTAACATACAAACGCTTCAAATTAAATTTCCAAACTTTCCTTTTTCTTTTTTTTTTTTTTTTGAGCTGCAATTGATACAAATGCAGCGAAAAAAAAGGGCACAAGCCAGGAAAATAACACAACTGGACATTTTCTCAGACTTTGGCATCTAAGTTTACACAACCCATTGTTGCTAACTTTGGCTATTTTAAAAGCCACAAAAAGAAGCTTTAGAGGCAAAGCCTGGCAGTGGTCTGAAAGCCACAAGTAACTAGAACTACTTGGTGTTATGTGAGAATTTCAGCTTCCTCTTAAAAGCAAAATTAACTACTGAGTTTATTTAGACAAGCTTTCTTACCCCAGTCTCTATACATTTCCATTGCATATATTGTCCCAAAGTCCCTGGCCAACGCAGCACATCGCACTGGGGAAACTGAGGCAGGGAGGCAGGAAAGTCGCTTGCCCAGCACCCCTTGCTTGGCATCTGCCACAATCCTGAGACCTGCTCCGAGGCTTCAAGGGAAAAGTTGTCAGAAGTCACCAGGGAGGAATCAAAAGGCAGACTGGAGTTTTTAAAGCTCTCGCCCCCACTGAGTTGGTTTTCTTTTTAAAGTGACTTTTAAATTATTGATTTTCTGAGCATTAAGAACTTTGCAGATTTATTTTTCTCCAGGTGGCATGAGAGGCCGGGCTGAGATTTGTGCACACTGGGACAAGCATGCGTATAAATCACCTCTCCAAAACCGCATCTCCCAGCATAAGAAGCCTGCACATTAAAATAAGCTTCCAAGCATTTATGTGCACTTTTCATCCTAGAGCATGTGAAAAATCCCAATTAATCCACCAGGACTTACTGAGGGTTTAAAATCAAGCATCGGTGCAAACGTACGCTGGATCGATGCCTAAACAAGAAAAAATTCCCAACATTAACCTTAGCTCACCAGCCCAATCCCATACCTCGTCCTCCCAAAACAAACAGGAACAGACGGCCGCATGGCATGACAATGATAGGGGGACAAACAGAAGAAACCCAAACAGAGGCGACGGGGACAGCCCTGGTGAGAGGCAGGGCAGGGAAAGGCTGGCTTTTGTCCCATCCTGATTTGCAGGAGATGGGAAGGTTTCCTAGTGCAAGACTTCTATTGTTGTCAGAGATATATAAGAGGGGGGTTTGCAGATGTACATCACCTGTGGGTACACACCACCGGCACGCGTGGGCACACACCTCTGGCACTCCAAGCACAAACCTATAGCACAGGCACATCTCCAGCAGGCACGGCCGCACGCCTGCGCCGTGCACACACACACCTGCAGCGTGGATGCACCACCGGTGCACACGGGCACAAAGCTGCAGCTGGCACGGACATGCCTGCGGCACGCAGGGCTCACCCGTGCCATCCATGGGCACACGCCTGTGCCATGCACATGCATCGTGGCACACAGCTAGAGTATGGATGCACACGCGTCGGGCACTCATGGGCATGCACCTATGGTGTGAACGTACCTCGGGCATGCACGCACACACCTATGGCACAGGTACACCTATGGCATGGGAATACCCACGGCATGCACAAACCTATGGCACGGGCACACTCGGGGCATACACACATCTATGGCATGGGCACACCCAGGCACACCTGGGGCACACACACACCTATGGCATGGGCATACCTGGGGCACACACACACCTATGGCATGGGCACACCCAGGGCATGCACACATCTATGGCGTAGGCACACCTAGGCACACACCTATGGCATGGGCACACCCCGGGGCACACACAAACCTATGGCATGGGCACACCTATGGCATGGGCACACCTATGGCATGGGCACACCCCGGGGCATGCACACATCTATGGTGTAGGCACACCTAGGCACACACCTATGGTACAGGCACACCCCGGGGCACACACAAACCTATGGCATGGGCACACCTATGGCACGGGCACACCCCGGGGCATGCACACACCTATGGCACGGGCACACCTATGGCATGGGCACACCTATGGCACGGGCACACCCCGGGGCATGCACACACCTATAGCATGGGCCCACCTGGGCACACACCTATGGCACA
>JASVER010000060.1:5408649-5451128 GCA_030449065.1 Oceanodroma leucorhoa | reverse complement strand
CCCCGGGGGCGGCCCCGGCCCGCCCCAGCCCCGGCCGAGGGCTGGGCTCCGCCGGCGGCACCCGAGCGGCGGGGTGCTCCCCCCCGCACGGAATGCTCCCACCGCCCGCCCGCAGCCCCGGTGCCTCCCTCCCCGCCTTGCACGGGGGGGGAAAGTCATCCCCTGCGCGTTCTCCATCCCCCGTGGGATCTCCAGCCGTGGGGAAAGGCTGGGAGAGCTGCCCCACGGACTCACCCTGCAGCCGGCTCGCTCCGGCGTAGCACCCAGGATGGATCCTTCTCGGTCCCCCCTGCGCAGCATCCCGGCTCGGCTCCCCGGCCTGCTGGGTGTCACTGGCTCGCCCCATCTGTGGCAGAGCAGGACACACAGGGTGTCGGGATGCACCCGCTGCGGGTGCCATCTCTCCRGGCTGGATGGGGAGCAGAACACGGGCAGGTTAGGGTGCTGGGACAAACCTCCTGCTAGTTGGAGCAGCTAGGCTGGAGCTCTGCCCCATTTGAAGCTGGGGAAAAAAGGAGAAAGCAAGTCCAGCTTTTCCTAAACCTGCGTTCAGCATCGGTCCAGACCACGCGGATGCAGAGCAGGTGAGGGCTCGGATGCAGGGGATCCCTCTCTGACAGCAGCCAGCGCTAGCCACCAGCGCAGCAATGCAGGAGGCTGGACAAGCAACGCTACCCCTCTTCAGGGGTCTTGTAAAAACAACCCCACGTGTAAGAACAGCACACTCTCAAGCTTTACAAAGTACCCCCCCATTCAGGGTTGTTGTTTTGCACTGTTTATGCTTAAATTTCTCTCCCAGGCATTGGGACTTGGTCATCTGTGGACAACGAGGGGCTGTTTACCACCCAAGGCGACACAATCCATGCACCTCAGCATTGCAGCTCTCCTGCAACTCATACACAGCTGATGATCTTGCTGTTACCAGTGACAAGTTAAAGGCTCTGTTTACTCCCTGCAGTATTTTGTTTGACTATTTTGTTTTAATTTGACTAAAGMAAAAGGATGTTTTGATTCTGCCTCTGTTCGGGGGAAAAAATAGGATGTGACTTATATCTGCTTTTGTTTTCATGCCAGCTTCAACCACACACCTATTTTAAAGCTCACAGGCCTCTTCCTCTTCTTTTTAAGCATGCCAAAATCTGAAGTTACAGGAGCATCTGTTGAGTGCAGCTTGAAGAGATCCACAGGGATCCTGTAACACATTGCTTTTCAGCTGGACAGGGATTAGCATTCAGGGAAGGCAAGCGGGATTCAAAGGAGAGAGAAAGGGATCCGCACAACATGGCAAAATAAGGAAGTCGCTGAGCCACGGGGAGAAAAATTCAGATGGGAGAAGTGAAGAAGGTTGTGGCTGGGCCAGCGAGCGCTGACCGCTGGGCTGCTGGGAGAGCACGGGGGGCGGCCGGCACGCCAAAGGGGCTGCGAGGGGAACGCTTGGCCTTGCTACAGAGCTCCAAGGGCCGGCCGCTCCTCGCACAGGTCAGCGCAACGCTTCCTTTCAAAACAAGAGCAGCTCTGTCTGCAAACGCATCCGTGTTTGGGTCGTATCTAGGAAACAACTGATCCATCTGCTCTTCCACTTAAGAATATGGATGATGAGAAAGTGCCTGGCTCGGCTCCAGCAGGAGCAGGAAACTCCCTCCTCTGCTCATTGTAATGTGGGGAAGCCTCGGGGAGGGCACCTGCAGCCCCCGGAGCAGCCAGCTTTCCGACCTGGCACTTCCCGGGGCTGCTGCATTAGTCCTTAGGGGTTTTGGYATTCAGAGAGAGAAGAATTCGGTCCAGCCTTGGAGATGCCACATGATAGTTCTCTGCAGACTTTTGGCTCGGAGTATAAAGATGTTTATCCAGCTGCTGTAATCAGAATGGTTATCAGGAACAGAAAAGCTATCTTGTGGAAAGGTGAACAGATTTCCAACTCTTTCAGCATTAAGTAAAAGCTCGGAAGTGGGGCAGAAGARTTTGAATCCTTGTAACTTCTACCCCAAAATGGAAACCTGAGAAGTTAAGCCTGTGACAAATAGCTGACAAAGTTTTACTAAAAAACATTCTCAGAAGAGCATGATAGATAGATCCATACAAGCTCTGGTTGCCTCAACACTCCTGATTTCTTGGGTTTCTAGACAAAATCCCATCTCCCTCAAACTTAACGCAAAAGGTCTCAATGCAGTCAGCTGCCTCGATTTCAAAACCCTTTCCTAAGATGCCTCCACAGCTTGAACTTGGAGACCCAGAGGGTTCCTAATTTAATAACATTAGCATATTAACCTGAAAACGTCACGGAGAACTAAATGCTGTTATCACAGACACGGAGTCTGGAATCACAGACCTGTCTGTCGATATGGGTGCCGTGGAGAGCAGTTGAGTGTTGCAGAGCGAACAGCTGAGCCGCCAGTGAATCACCACCTGCTTCTGGCAGAGGTGAGCTCCAGGAGTTGTTTATAAACCAACATTATGAAACTCCACACTTTAGCGACCTGAAATTTCTCAGAGCAGCTTTTAATGGTTACCATAACTGATAAGCAAATAGCAACACCATTCCTCCTCCCTGGCAGTTTCTACCTAGGATGGACATGGTGCACAAGAACTGCCCGTTAAAAATCTTCACTGCTTTGCACCAAGAACATGTTCAAGTTGTTCCATTTCATCCACTCGAGACACCGCCTCTGGAGAACAGTCATTCTTCAAATGTTTGCTGCTCAACAACAGTTGCAGCAGCTGGGGAGCAGTAGGATGGCTCGCTGCGTGCCATGTCAGGCAACGTCAAAGATACTAATCCTGCTGCTGAAAGGTGGCCAGATCTGGGACCACTTCACTCGAGATCAGACGGGCACAGTCACAGAACTAGCTGTCCCTCCTGCCCTCCAGTACGGGCAGCAACCCTAGCCTGCAAGAGTCAAATTATYGAAAAAGGCACAAGAAGCTTATGTTCGCCGGGCTCTAGCTGTCACAAGGGTAAAGCTTTCCTGCTTAGACAGTTTTCTTGGGCACTTCATCTGTGCACGGTAAGTTCTGACAAATCAACGGACTTCCCCGTGTCCTTGTTAGATACGTCTGTCTAGTCCAATATCCTGTCTTCAGCAGAGCCAGGAACACTTATCACAAGGGTGTTTAGGAAAAAAAAAAAGAAAATGCAAAATCCGTACATACTGTCCTTGAGTTTACCTTTTGTGTGCAGAGCTCCTGGGAAGTCGGTGAGGTCAAGAGAGGCTGCAWCCAGCTCATGAGCCCTCCTACAAATACATCAGCACAAATGGTGCTGCATTTGCCGGAGCAGTTTGACTCAATCTCACCGGTTATTTGCTCAGAGGACAGCTAAAACCACGAATCTCTCTTTGTAGGATCAGGGTGTCACCCGAGTTCCAGCAGACGTCATCATATTTGTATGAAAAGTGGACTTTTAAGCCCTTCTGCAACTTCGGGTGCATTCTGACAGCTGTGTTTTATTACAAAAGGCTTACAAGCAATTTCTACAGCAGCATTAGCATCACCATCTACTGGGGACAACGTCACGTGGGCTCTTTGTTACCCTGGAAATGGGAATTATCATTTCTAGATTAGGCAAAGCAGCACTGCCTGAATCCTGGCCTCAAAACCCCAAAGACTCGAGCTATTATTGGCTTCAGTCACAGCTTCCATATCTCTCTCTAGGACTGTGGTATTTGAGCAACTTATTAAGTTGCATGACTTCTTAGGGTGAGGTGGGTTTGGCTGTATAGAGCCAGCATGGAAATTATTTGGCTGTCTCTTAAATTGTTTAGCTATTTTTGTTGCATTTCAGCTCTGTAACGATCATATGCCTCTTCTACATTGGCATCCCTCTGTTACGCTTCTCTCGATAAAGTCACTGTTGAGCTTGGCAAGTGCTAGATCTGTTTTTATAAATAAACCACCAGCATTCCATACAGGACTGATTTCCAAAACTAAAACCTCGCCGCTTGGAAACTGTATTGGAGGATAGATCATAAAAAGAGATGAAGGAAGCAGAGCATAGCTGTTCCCAGCTCAGACAACCCAAACCCGTTCCTTCTGCTGGGATAGCCTCTCTTGGTTTTCTACCTCCTGACAGAGCTGCAGTCCTGTCTCTTCTTAGTTTGCAATTTTATCGTATGAAATCCTACCAAATTCTCACAGAACACCTACTGAATTCAAAGTAGGATTCATGAGATGTGCCTTCTATTTTTGATTCAGCTGTTAGTCTGTTAAAAGTTTACTTGTCGACAGACACCTTTCTCACTTGTTTGAAAAAAAAAAAAGCAGCAATTCTAGTATTTGTAAAACCCTGAGTCTTCTTATGAACAGTGCTGACCACTGTAAAGCATTCTATTTGCATAGTATTACAAGTAAATCCCCAGTAACAGATCAGCTAGTCACACTGCCAGCAGTGCTGACTTAAATACGCAACCCAGTTGCTCAGTTTATCTAACTAAATGTAGGAATATTCCYAGCATGACTGTAAGGGCCTGTATTTAAAAGGGCAGTCTGCTTAACCAGCGTGCAAGAAGTTAACAGCAGATGTTACCATGTCAGGAAGAACTAAAATTCAATCAATCCTTAATATACCAGATTTTTTTCTTTTAAGCTTTTTACTTTTCTTTTAACCTCATTAAAGCTTACCCTTCTGAACTTTAGGCAATTGCTGAGAAAAACTGCAGTGCTAARGGACTTACCAGAAACAGTTGGAGGGCAATGACATAGTTAACCCATCATCTGGGTTTACATCTTTTACAAAACATCACTTCCCAGGCCTCTCTAAACTAATTTAACTCTCTCTACACCAAAAKCAACTAAAAAACATGCGTGCCACCAAACTAGTACCACCCTTTCTCTAACCTGCTAGTTTTCTGTAAGACACAACAGCTGGTGAAGATGATGTCTTCACTGTCTTAAAAACATTTAAGAACACGGGTTGTGTTTTSCCCCGATGCAGAATAGAGCATAAACAAAACAGACGTTCAGCATCGTTGCCAGGCTGGAAAAGCTGTGAAGGTGGTGACAGCTCCAGCAATTTTGTGGCTTACTTGAATACTGGTCTACTTAGTAATCCACTCGGGTAGTGCCTGTTTGAAGACATAAGTCCTCTCAGCCTGGGGGAGAAAGCGGGGTTGGAAGTTGGGTCTGCATTAAAGGGAGCTAGAGCTGTTGCTCCCAATATTGAAAGCACCAGCTTTTTCCGCCACCGTCCCCTTCCCCAGGAGGGAAGAGGCCAGAGCCCCCCCAGGGAACTGGTGGGACCAGATGGGCGACACGGCGCCTGCCGCGGCACAGCCGGGTTTTGCTGGGCTCAGCCGTTCCCCCCTCTCCCCGCACAGCTCCGAGGGCTCACGGTGCTGTGCTGGGGAAGGAGCCTTAGGCAGTGACACATCCCGTTCTCTTCTCGGCTTTCCTCTTTCACCCCATCCAGCAGCCACCGCTCCCTCAGATCTGCCGACGCAGCTACGTGCGAGAGCACCCTCTAGCCTGCTTCACTCAAAATCATCACACTAGCTCAAAAAATGATAAAACACTCGAACTTTTGTAGCCAGGCTCCTTTTTGACAGAACCAAATTAGGAGTATCAGGCCTCAGATCTTAAATCTTAAGCAAAACAACAGATACTGAATTTGTCTACAATTTGCCTTTCTAAAGCCTCACACAAACATTAAATTTTGTAACATCGCTAATACACATAAACCTCAAATTCCAGTTTTAAGAGGAACAAGCCGTCCAGAATTTGTTACAAATGCCTTTTCTGACAGAGCAGTGACAGCACCCGTGCTTTCCAGGAGAAACCTTAAAAAGGCACAGCATAGTTATTACATTTACAGCCACGGGTAATGGCTGATTTGAACTTACCGTTCCCGTGACCACGAATGTACACCAAGTTCGGGAGTTGGCTTACAAATATTAGCAAAAGCTATTTTTGTTCAGTTCTTTGTGAGAGGCCATGGATAGTGTGCAGCTGTGTGCCTAATGAGCAAGATTGTAATTACAGACCCTGAGAACTTACATTTGTAGTATTTTGCCCACTGGAGTACTGGATGACCAGACGTTCTCTGTTCAAGACTTGTGATGACAAGAGAGCGCTGGACACAAGCTGGCTGTGGCAGTGCTAGCTTCTCAGATTCCCACCAACCCACTTCTGCAGCGTGCAGTGATCTAATCCGAGGAGGAGTGATAATTAACCTCCCTTCTTTCTTCAAACCTCGGCTTCAGTGCTGAATCCCAAATGCTTACAATGTGTCTACCGAACCTCGCCTGCATCTTATCTCGAAGATGAAGTGGCTGCACACAMCACTTGTTTGCTACCACCCACACTTCAAAAGCAGCAATTAAAAGGTACAGAAATACATAGCAAATTACCTTTTTTTTTTTTTTAAGCCATCCCACCTTGGTTTTGGAGCTATCCTGGCCTGGACACAATATGCTCCTTGGCAGCACGAGGACACACTGCCATCTGCCTGCTCCTCGCGAAGGCTGCAGGGCACACCAAAGCAGGCGTAGCAGGAAACAGGCAATGCAGGGAAGTAGGAATGGACCAAGGGACAAGTCTGCAGGTCTGGGATAGAGGGCATGGATAGCAAGTAGGCTCGCCACCGACTTAACTGCAGATTTTTGCAAAGGGCACAGAGCTAGGGTCAAAGCAGCAATGCCATTTCAAGCAAGACCCTATTTACTACTTAGGTCATACCACAGGAAGACAGGGAATATGTAAGGAAATGCATGCAACTGAAGTAATTGTGAAACAGTAAGATTTCACAAATAAAACAATCAGCATTTATTGTTGTATTACAAAACACTTCATATTTTGGCAATATTTTACAGTTTGTCCTTTTCCTTCTTAGGGCCTGTTGAAAAGGTATGGGGGGGGGGAGAAGAAGAGAGGAGAATGTTGAAATCAAGATTAAATTTCAATGTCTTGCTTAAAAAAAATCCTCCCAAACCGCCCCAGTCCCTCCCACCAAAATAAAAATCTAGTTTCACTCAATTCCACTATCCAAAGAGGCCATGGGTGAAGCGGCAGGCAAAACTCTGGCAATTTCACTATCAAACGCGTCAAGAAGACAAACAAAACATTCACAGTGGTCTTCAGTATGGTCTGTTGCGTTGATCAT
Organism: Oceanodroma leucorhoa; assembly: GCA_030449065.1. Taxonomy (NCBI): domain Eukaryota; kingdom Metazoa; phylum Chordata; class Aves; order Procellariiformes; genus Oceanodroma; species Oceanodroma leucorhoa. The sequence continues at coordinate 5,444,035 of JASVER010000060.1, read as the reverse complement.
TTCTGAAATCATTTCTGAAAGGGAAATAAAAATTTATAAGGAATCCCTTAAGCAAATAACAAATAGTCCCTTCAGTCAAACATCTCTATGCCGACTTCTGTGTATTCTTATATGTTTAGATAGCCTTATCCAAAAATGCTCACAAAACACACCCAACTGACTTATTTTCTCCAGAAGCTCCTATCTGTAGTTAATGTTTTCACAGCACAGTTGTGCGTGCACACATAAACAACACTCTTTTCCCACAGTCCCTACCAATTCCACAGTCCGTATGCTACACAACCAAGCAAGGGCAAAGAAACTGCTTACCTTCCTCCCATTTTACCACCATAGCCACCTCCCCGATCACCGCCTCTGCCACCACGCCCTCGATATCCTCTTTCTCCTCCATAGCCACCTCTCCCACGAAAATCTGGAGGAAAATGCAAACCAACACATCAGCCAGGTTTCCCAAAAAGCTGCAGATGTCATTAACACTTGTAACACTCCAGAAGAAACACAGTTCTTTTTACACACCTCCTGATGGACGTGAATCTTCTGGTCTGGGCTCACCACACTGGTTGCARGAATTCCTGCGAGCGAAGTTCATATTACCACAGGCCCTAGGAAAGACAAGGATTCCCCAGACTTAGCTGCTAAGAAACTCAGGGAGCATACATGAAACACCATTGCCCAATTAAAATGACACTTACGGGTTAGGACAAACCCAATCACCATTTTTGGGTTCCCCACTTCTACCCTGGAAGCCCCCACCTCTTCCATATCCACCTCGTGAACCTGTAGACAAAATTATAATCAGAATAAAGGAGGGGAAGTGTCTATGACCCATACATGAGAAACATTTATTAAGGACTGTCACTGGCTTCAGAACCCAAGTGACAGACTTTTCAGGTGGAAGAAAGAGTAAGTGTTTAATGTAAATCTATCCCTACTAGGCAAGGCTCTGAAACCGTATTAGGAACTCTGAAAGAAGCAGGTAGTGCCAATGACAAAAAATTGTACCACCATAGAATTCAGCATCTAGTAGCTGATTCACTACTAGCTACAAGATAGCTAGAAGACTTGGGCAAAGGACAACAGAAGTTTCAGCCACCACCAAATCTCAACAGCATYCGATGTCCTGAAGTTAATGTATCTGCACAGCTGAAATACACATGTTCAGATGGACAGATTTATAACTTCGGCAGATGGGGAAAAATAAGAAGCAAGGATACCACATGGTGGCCAGAAAAATTTGCTCCACCGCATATTTTTTATAAATTCTTTTTCAGGAGTAAAACAAAACTTGATCTGCTTGAATTGCCAATGGATAAATATAAACTCACTATGTGCATTAATAAAATTTCATAAAGATTTAACAATGTATAGTATCAATCACATAAGGCCAGACACAGTCACAGGACAAAAATTTAACAAAATCTGTCTGGATTAATGCCAGGCTGCATCCGACACAAGCACAGGGACAACATAGCTCTTGCTTTCTGCATCAAAAAGATTAAAAAACTTTTATACCAATTGAAGTTCTTGAAGTATCATTTTTTATCAGCCTACAAAACTGCCTTCTTAAGAACTAAAATTTGTTGACAGCCACCACACAAAGCAATAAAATCCAGTGGACTACTGACAAAACTGTATTATGCAGAGAATCAGGGAGATTAACATCTAATTAATTAAAGGAGTCAGATATCCAACTGCTACTCTAAGTCAGTAGCAGTTGGAATAATTTACCCTGCTTAATACCACCTGGAAACATCAGAGTATCTCAAGGCTTTGCTGTAATAAGCAAATACTCTCTGGGAATTGACACCTATATCTATGGAACCTGTACAGCCTCAACATCATCGTTATACTATCTCTTGCTGAGACATGATCTGGAGACTTGCCAGTTCAAAAGGAAAGCATAAATTCTATGCTGTGCAAAAGAGATTACAGATTTCAGTTTACTTAACTTGGTTCAATCGTTATTACTCCCTTTCATGGCAGAATCCCAAAGGCCCATATACTTTGATGAATCACTGCTTCAAAGTCAACTTCTCTTTTATAAACCAGTAATAGTTAAAATGCATTTAACCATGCAAAAACAAGGATTCTACAGATTTTAGTCCCACCTCGACGTCCACCACCACCACCWCCTCTCATGAATTCAGGCCTTCTAGTTGCAAAAGAAACTTTGATAACRTTGCCATTGAATTCTTTTCCTGTGGAAAGACAGAAAGTGAGAGAAAGATCAAAACAGCTCCCAACAACACAGCAGCAAGTTCAAAGAACAGAAGTGATTTGCACATACAGAYGGAATACAAAGCTCTTAAGACACAGGGAGTCTGGAGTAAGTGTCCAGTAAAAATTTTTGAAAACACTGGTCCAAATGTGACATGGCAAACACTGAGGTGCTTGCTAGGTTCTCCATAAACCCACAGATATTGCTCTTACTTTAAATGCAATCTGTAAGTTGCAGTTTAACTAGACACATAAGAACATTTAAAAGATTTTTGGCCATGTTCATGGATAAGTAGGTCAGATGTTAGAATTCTCTTCTTCCCCCAAGTCAGGCAACGCTGCTTTTGTACAATTCAACAGCCAGCACAAAAATTAAATACTCCCAAGTAAGTGAAAAACATGAACTTTTTAAATACAAAGYCTCAGTTCTTCATAGATACGAGGTTTACCACAGAACAGAGAGGACTGCATGTGTGCCTAATATAGTCATATTTGCTTTACCCTCCTCAACAAAAGTCGATTTGCATTTTATTAGCAAAATATAAACCATCAAATAGCACGCCATGCCAGACTTTTTATGCACTATCATTTCACACCACATGCAGAGTATGTCCTTTTGTTTCTGCCCAATGTTATTAAAATTCTGTGAACRCACAAGGTCACAGGAGCAGGCACTCCCCCCACCCCCGAAGTTTACGACTACAAAAGTGTACCCCGTATTTCCTGCATCAAGGCTGAAGAGTTTTATACCAGTGTATTTCTGGGATCTGCCCTCTTCCTCCACTRGACCCGTGATTTAAAAAACCTTTGTTCTTCACTGCGTATATACAAGGCACTTGGCACAAGATTGGCATAACCATTGCCATACTCCAAAAATGCCACCACAGCACTAATAATATCAATGCTAACACTGTAGGAAATCCCTCCGGCTGCTAACACAGGTTACAGCTCTATTGGTCTGAACAAGTTACGCTCTCCTGAGTGACATGAACACCATCTCTCATACTTTGTGCAGGGATGACACAGGTACAGCAGCAAACCCTAACATTACAGATTTTTGGTCTTAATCACTAGCTGCTGTTCCACCGAATGAGAGAGAAAGGCAGCACACACAAAATACCATGAAATAGACGTCTTTGTAAAAAAAAAAAAACACCACAAAAAAACCCCCCACAAACCAAAACACAACCAAAAAAACAAACTAAAAGCCAAACAAAAAGTAGTATGGGGTCCCCAGTGAGATAATTGATTTGCTTCTTCCACTGCTTGTTACATTCATAAATAACAGAAAGAATAAGTACTCTCACCCACCATCAAACCAGTCAATTGCTGCTTTAGCAGAAGGAGGGTCATCAAAAGATACTGTTGCTTCTCCCTTTGGTTTCCCAGTATCCTTATCTGTATAAAGATTTATCATAGGTTTGCCAGTCTTTTTGTTCGTCTGAAAAGAAAGGTTATATACTTGGCATAGGAGCAATACCAGTAAAGCCAGTTCACAGCATAAACTCTAACAGCTAAGTATCATTAGGAAGAAGATTCTCTTGGAGCTAGCCTGCAGAATGCTTTTGACTGAAGGATACTGACTGGCTGTTCTCCATGAAGTAATGATGGGCCCAGTTTTTACAAAAATTGAGGTCAAGTGCAGGAAGCCCTAATTTAGAATTGCAGAAACAGAAGAAACATCCATAGAACACAGAAGCATACTTGCTGAAGTATGAGGGTGGTACAACAGATAAGAGTGTCAGTGTTAAGGGTTATAAAGACTATAGAAGAGATAGGAAGCAATCTAAATGTCACTAGAAAAAAGCTGCTAGTGCTGCCAGCTTACAAATGAGCTGTCATCTGGGAACCCAGATAAAAATATTGTCTACAACTGCTGGGGAGTCWGAGTGAGCATCTGCCTTGAATGATACATTTCCAATACAGTAGCTCTGCAAGTTCTCTTCCTTCTTGCCATTGATTTCTCATTTCACATACCTTTATAATACCAATTTGTTTGAAATAGTCTGCCACTTGATCTGTTGAAACATCCTCTCCAAGTCCTTGCACGAAGATAGTGTTGTTATCAGAGTTGTCAGACTCTGTATCTATTAAAAAATAAGCTACATTTACCATGCATCTTCGTGGTAGCAACAGAAGCAACATTTTAAGCTCCGGTCTATACTGCCCAGTRGCAGACCTTTAAATCCCAAAGAATCTTGCGTGAAATAAAAGTTGAGCAGAGAGCATAATTCTGAAGTTAATATCATCAACTTCAAAAAACGCACGCACAGCACCTTCAGATGCTGCAGTACATCAGAGACTGAATACACTCAACAGCTGACCAGCTGTCTACCGCACACTCAACTGTCCATGCAGCTAGGACATCCAAACCCATCAAAGCAATGTATGTTTTAAATAACACAAGTTTAACAGAAGTGTTATGGCAGTGAAAGCAGCTGCTTGGCTCAAGCAGATTCAAAGTTCATCAGCAAATTCTTACTTGCTGCATGAAAAGACATTCAAAAATTCACACGCACTTCAATAAATTTCTTTCAAGGAAGACAAGCTCTAGCTAAATTTCTTTTGAGCCATGGGAACTGCAGCCACATCCATCTTTCTAGACATACATTTTAAAAGCAATGACCTAAGAGCCACAATCCACTCCCACCCACTGCTTGTTTTCTTACCAGCATCTGATCTCGGTCCATAATCCCTTTGACCTATGAAATGGGTTTAAAAAAAAAAGGAAAAAAAAAGAAAAATACTATTTTTAGCAAAACATTTTCAAGCGACTCTTTTAGAGACAAGAAAATATTTAAAGTATGTACGTAATGCATCTAAGATCTAAAAAATTAACCAGAGACTTAGTGAATATTTAGATTAAAACGTTCGACAGAAGGTGTCTGTAGGACGTTAACATGTTCTTTAACTTGCAGCATGTGGCAGTTGCCACACTGATGCTATGCTGGTGTTATCTTGCAAATGCTGGTTGTCAGATCACCAAGCAGTTTACCACTTTTTTTTTTTTTTTTTACCTCTAGTACCTTTCTAAGAAGCATTTGTAACAAAAATTAAAAAAAGAAAAGAAAAAAAAAATCCGGTGAACGTCACTGTCTCCACAAATTCTTTCATGCAATTTGACAAAGTAGAAATCCAGTTTATTGCTAAAAGTTTGGCTATTAAAACTCATGAACACACCAGCCTCACCAAAATGCGACAATGCTTCTACTAGATAGTAACAAGATATTGGTGGCTTTTAGATTTATAAAGAATTTCCACTGAAACATTTTTGGATACTCGGCACTTACCACCATAATTTTTGAAGCCACCACGGTCACCACCACTGCAGAGGAAAAATTGAAGAAATGATTTCTTCCTTAAGTCTCTATGTGCTGAGCCCAAGGCTCAATCTACAGTTAACTGATCACAAGTTGAGAGTTACTGTCTAGCAGCTAAAGCACCACCTCTATGCTCTCCTCACTACTCATTCATGTTCAGAGATTAAATTACATCAAAGTGAATAATCGCACAGGGTGCTGCACTGGAGAAGAGAAGCCCTACAGAGTATTTTAAACGAACCCATACACATGTTGTTGTTTCAATACTTTCTCCCATCCCATAAGCCAAAATGACTGCTATTAAAAACTGGGGTTTAAAACAGAAACATTATTTTCATGAAGGTTAACGGGCTTTAATTGCAGATGTAATTGCTACTTTGGAATAATTAGTACTTTAGTACTTTCCTAGAATTAAGAAGAGCTAAAGTTAATTAACCTCCATTGTTACACATTTATATACGGGGGACAAATTAGCAGCATCAGCCATTCTCTGAGAAAGGGTCTGTGGGGACCTGCTGTACTATTGGCACTTGACGTTACAGAGAAGGTGTGTGTATGTGAGCTTCAAAAGCAGAGGCCGTGAAGTTTTATTTCATTCATTCTGAAACCTGTGGCACAAAATGTAGACCAAGTTAAGAGATTACACACATCAATTTTCAAAGGTTAGAAGGGGATTTTAAACAGATTGTTACGCCTCCAATTACGTGCATGAAAATAAACCCTCACTCTTTCAAGGTAACTGTTCGTACTAGTAGGATTTTTCACAACAGCATTTTTAATTGCATCCATGTTATGAACACAATATAAACAATATTCAAAGCCTTCAGGAAAAATACAACCACTGGATTTCTTAGAAAGTCAATAACCAAGTGTCAGAGAGACTGTCTCCTACTGCCATGTACAACTGCCTGCTTGCCCTCCTTCACATGGGGGACACAGCTGCCACCTGAAAATTAGGCAGGTTCACCTAATCCTGACAGCTTTCACACTCAGCAGCTAAGATAAAGCCAGTGTAAGCTCAAACCCTGATGCAGAGGGCCATCTCCAGACTCTGGAACTACTGTGCCAGTACAAGTAGCCTCTTCGCCAATGCGCTTTACAACTGGAAGTCAGTCCAGGTTTTAATKCAATATATCTGCCAACCCATCAGAGTCCAAACATGGGACACAAGCACCCCAGCAAAAGGCAATGAAATAAAATTAGGGAGTAACTTCTCTGGCACTCTGCARATCTGTTTTCTGTTACAGCAAATGCAAAGTCAGGAATGGGAGGGTACTGCTTATTTAACATTTATGAGACAAAATCTGCCCAAAGTGAGGGACAAAAATAAGGTTTCAACAGATATTATCAAAACTGGATTAAGAAAGACATTCTTTGAAGGGTGACTGACATTCTGTGACAGTACATGTAAGGAGTATTAGAYGTTTGTCACAACAGATTATCACTTTTCCTGGGACTTTTCTTATAATAAGTATTTGCTGCAGATTTTAAATTACTTCTCCATAGAAAAAATCTGAATGCTAAATTGCAGTGTCGTTTACTCATAAGTCATTCATTCTGCTCATTAAGGAGGCAAAATGAATGACTTTTATATGCAACATCAGAGCTGGTCTTTATTCAAGGCTGGCTGTTTTCAAGGACTGATGATAAAAACACAATGGTGATCATAAAATTTACTGTAAATATCTTTCTGCCACCTCCAATTAACTTTAGCTAAAAAAAATAAAATCATTATGGCACAACAATTTTCAGTAGGATGCCTGCTCTTCTAGGATTTTAACTCAGAAATAAACAAGAGTGAATACATCAACCATGGAAATGTTATCAAAGTTTTCCAACSCTAGATTATGGTCCCAATTCATCAGGACAGCATTATCCAGCACATCTATACCTTCTGATTTGAAAGTATACAGCATCAGAGACAAATTAGAAAAACCCAACAATCTAAAAACATATAGAAAATAAGTTTGTGATCAGCACAGCCAGGATTTTTCAGGAAGTGAGGATTTTGCTAAGATGCTGGGGTAAAATGCATGCACCATGATTCTGAGAAGTCATGGAGTTGGATATATAAAATGTAAAGGAAGTCATAGTCAAATGCCTAATTTCTAACTTTATGATGGAGTAATTCTGCACCCCACACTAACAARAGCAATCCACAATTTTTAATTAGTTTTTTAATTAATGTCTGTAGAAATATGTTTTTGCCCAARTATGCTTCAGCATGTTATCTTCTGCTTAGTCTCACATGACCAACCCAACCAAAACCTGCACCAATTCAGTGACAGATACCTTTGATGACAGATTAATGCTTTCCTCCATTTAAGTCCCATTTCATATGTGATTCATAAAGCTGCAGCATGTTACCTTCCCGAGACTGCTGGGCAAAAAGCTACCTAAGATCCCCAGGAGGCATGTGGATATGCTGYAGCAAGTGAAGTCAAACCCAGAAACTGGTTGCACAGTGGATGCCACAGTCTCAGATGTACCCCTTGGTGAGACACAACAAGCGAGTCTCAATCTCAGCAGCTGAATTAATTCCCACACTATTGTAACAGAACATGTGGGAAATTAATTGCAGTGTTTCAGAGTCTACGGCTTTACCAGTCTTGCACACAGAYCAAATAGATGGGTGACCAGGTGGAGTTTGGAGTTTTAACATCCTATGTTAGAATCATGAACAGGTAGCTAAAATTCAGCAGTGCCACCAACAAAGATAATAAAATAAAAGAGACTRAACTGCAAGCAGCCAGAATGTGTATGTGGCACCATTCATAGTGACAAAAACTTACTGCTATGAAAGAAACATCTTCAGATAGTCTTTTCTCCCTRTACTCAGTCATATATTTAAATATCACCTACTTGAGTGTAAATGGAGTTCTGGGAATAAACTGCAGCTGGGAATAACTCTTTAAATGAAAGGCACAGTTACATGGAGAGCTTAATGTTACAGATACAAGAAATACACTTAAAAAAAGTGATCAGATATTGGCAGATGTAGCACTAAGAATTCAGGAACCAAATTTCAGCCTCCAACATGCATCTACGTCTCGCCAAGCATGCGGGAGTTACACGTAAGAATGTATTTTTAAAAACAAGAAAGGAATGCTTAGTGCACCAATAAAGTCACTGACAGACAGCTTTTTTTTTTTTTGCTGCCTATATTTACTGCCTCTGTTCATGTTTTTCCAAAGTCTATATAAGGCTAAGCTCAAGCATATACAAGTCAAAATATTAATACTGAACACAAACCACAGTGTTTTAAAAAACATTTGCACTAAGTTGCAGTTTCTTTATATCACAATAAGCTAATTCCCACTCATAATAGCTAACATAGCACTTAAGCTGCATAGCTAACTTTTGTTTATAGTACATCAACATCAAATCTGCACAAGAGTGGAAAAAAAAAAAAAAAAATCTATGCTGAGCGAACGGTAAATCCTTTTCTAAACTGCATCTACGTAGTTCCACCAACACAGACTGCATGAGCAGATTCAAAGGCAAAGCTTCTCCCATTTAACCCCCAGCCTCTAAGAGAAGGGCAGTGTCACAGGTACGGCTACCCGACCGCCTGAATGCCTTTCCCAAGATGAAAGAGAACAAACCTGCTTTGTATTGCTACTGTATTTCCCACTTACGTCCTTAACCAAAACAATTCAATCCCACAACCACAATAAGCTATTCCTRATTTTTTGGATGAGGACTCTAACAAAAAGGTGACTAATTCTACAAGGAAATTTGGAAGAATAACTGAGAGTAAAACTGCATTCTCAAGACCTGGTGTACCTGCTTTCTAACCAAAAGAGCTCAAAGATGAGACTCTTCTACTACAGGTTTTTAAAAAAGAAAAGATTTGGCTTCTTAGCCAGAATACAAGTTAGTGAAATCATCAGTTTTTCAAGCTTCAAAATGAAAGGGTGGCAAAATTCTACTGAAATCCCAAAAGATGAATTCAAGACCATTAAAAAAAAAATCTGAATAATAATTTTGAAACCCTAAGTTACTAAGATTAAAAACTGAACATCTGACGCATAAGAAAATGATTATTTTCTATCATAATAATATCAGCTAGGGAATCTGAACAGTAATTTCTCAAAAGGTATTTTCTTCCCAGCGCTGCATTACTTTGCATGGGCACAAAAGAAAAATGAGTGCTGAAAGCATTCGTTACAGTACATATTCAAGTCATTCTAGTTTTCGGAATAACAATTCATACCTTAACATTACCAACTATGTTTTGAAGTACTTTTATAAAGGTTATTCAAAGAAATGAAAACTCTCAGAATTTAAAAATGCTAATTTGACTTTGCCCCAAGTACTCCAGACTAATTTTTTGCACTTGCAGACTGCTCTGAGAGGTCTTACATGCAGGGTAAGTTTATACAGGCCAATGCAACTCGCAAGAATCTTGCRGGAGAACTGCTGTTGCAGCCAAAGTCGCTGTACCGCAAGTACAGACAGCAGCAAGTCAGTGGTGATGCTTGTAAACGGGATGCACTGATGGCCCAGCAGTATAGAGTAGATTAGGCAATACAGCTGTAAGAACACCAATGAACCGATGAGCAACAGGCTGCAACAAGTTCTCCCTGCATTTAAATGTCAGTCAAGACAAAATTCTTACTACTAGCTAACACAAGAGATTCATTCGCTATGGTCTCAAGTTAGCTATTAATTTTTTTGTAATGTCACAGGAAAATTTTTTTTTGTGTTGACAGAACTCATTTACACATTATTTTCTAACCACTACAAAAATCAAAGYCTACATTATTACAGCAGTACAAATACCTGTTGAGACAAGATTTTTAGATACGTTATTTCCTGATGGCTATGGAATTTCCACAATTTAATGTTAAGCATTAAAATGTGATGGAAGTAAAAAACTGAAAATGATAACTAGTTACTGGAGATAGACTTGATATTCCTACACAAGTTGCTTGGGGGGGGGGGGKGAAGAGGGAAGGGGGAGAAACCCAAGGAAACAAAACCAAAAAACTACCCTGAAACCCCCTATTTTCACAGGGCTAAACATGATTTCTTACCTTAGTAGACGTTATTTTCCCCRGGATCATACAGTTTGTTATTTAATTTAACCTTTTACACTTTTCTAACAAGCGTGACTTTGGTAAAATATATATGTCAGAAGCAGAGTCCTCCATCATAATTATGCAGAAAGACTGAATAAACATATATGACACTGTAGTTTCAGAAAAATTTCACTGCAAACGGCATTAAAGACTGCATCACTTAACAGAAGAGGACAGACTTCCTAATAAACACCTTCCCACTTCGCTGTATTTTCCCCCACTTCTCCATTCACCTCCATTCTTTTCCTTCTTTTGGCTTTCAAGTCCACTGACGTACTATTGTCTACATGGATGTGTGAACAAAATTTTCCTTACATTTTGGRAAAAAATGGGAAGAGGCTTTATTTTCACAGACATTAATTTATCTTACTTTATCTTGCAAAGACAGAAGTTTGTTTCAAAGTGATAAAATCTACCAAAAGTATGTTTTTTGAAGCTCACATTCATTCCTCTTATGGGAAAGGGCTCAGCTATAAACAATTTTTTAGAAACCCAGATTTTATCATAGGAATATGGAAAACCCTCATTCACACAGAAAAGCTAATTTTTAAAAATTGTTCAGTTTTAACTGAAAATGAACTCAGAAATTACTTTGCTTGTTAAGTTTATATTATATAAGACCCCAGCAAACCGTAACATAAAATAACTATTCATATGCTTTTGTAATTGTGCTACCACACCTAATTAGGAGAGATAGGGTCCACCTACATCATCAAAACAGCAAGCCATGAAGTACCATTTGGGAYGACCTTAGGAGCAGGCAAATTTTACATATGGTTTAAAAATAAATACTTTAAAAGGTAGCCAAGTCTTAACACACCGTTGGATTATCTTATTTAAATTCRATCAGTTCAAACAAACAGCATTGTATAATTAGAGTTCTTCATCTGGAGCTCTAGCAATAACCCAGAACTGTGCAGCCTGTTAAAGGGTAAGTGGTGCTGAGAAGCAACACTTCAAAGCTGACTGGAAGCTTCAATGTTCTTAATTTGCATCCATGAGCACTCTACACCCCCAACCATTTCACAGAGGCACATAAAGGGTAGCCAATTGTGGTAGTTTATTAAGAAATAATAATGTCATCTGGCCTAATTCAATAGGATTTAAAGCAAAGGTCCCAATCTCTCAGACCAATGCATGAAATCACCTGCAAGCACAAAATTAAATATGTCCATAAATTTTCTTGACAGAAACAGGGCCTAAGACAATGGCAGAAGGGGCAACAGTATTGTTAGTATTTAAAATCTACCTAAAATAAACGTATTTAGACTGACAGCTAAACCAATAATAAAAACTGTATTTTAATAGAAGTTTAAAACTGCAAAAAMCAGTAAAGAACAAGTAATGTTATTACTAAATTATTCCTAAATTATTTAGGAAGCAGAAAAATAATTAGCCAACCTTGGTGTAATGATTTGCCATTATAAAGTCAAAATACTTCCCTGCTAACATGTTAGCTACCTTAGCTATGAATTTTAAAAACTTTCTCAATCCCTGCCTGTTGGTTTTCTTGTCATTGAAAACAAATTTGTACAGGTTTTAAAATATCTTATTTCAAGGGATGGGCTCAGCCAGTTTTTGTATTGTATTTGTAACTCATGTAAATAAAATGCAGCTACGTGTCATAACAATCAAATGCTTGGTCTCCATCTATCTGAACCTAAAAGCTTYTCCTAGGCAAAATGCATTCTGTGCAGTGCAGAAAGGTTTAATTTTAGAAACCTTCCATTTTTGGCAATCTAAATCTGAACCACATTAGGAATAGACACTTAGTAAACAAAAATTAAAAACAGCTAAATAATAAGAAACAAGAGTGAGGAACTGCAGGCACTGGAATGAGATGACTTACCTATATCCAGACATATGACCTCTTCCATCCATGTCATATCCCCCTCTACCTCCTCCCTGTGACCCGCCATATCCTCTATTATCTTCTCCATACCTACTCTTTTCACGACGATCATCTGGAGGAATGAGTAAAACAAAACAAAACATGAGTAAATTGTAGTGCAAACTGCAGTGCAGTGAAAATTCCCACCCCACATTTCCCCCCGCCCCACCTCAAGGCTGCCATTTAAATCCGGAAAGCATCAACTSCTAAATCTCTCTTACATTATTATCTACGCCACAAAGTAATGGAGCAAAGCTTGATTCCATTCCAGTTATCTCCCTTGGCTTCCAGGGCCACAAGGTATCTCAGAATGTAAACACTCTGTACCTTAATTACACTCCATTTTCCAAATATTAAACACATATTGTCTAAAATATACTTTTCATTCTACTTCCATATAGTCTTCCCAGTTTCCAAGAGATATCACTGAAGACAGAACAAGGATAAAGAGTGTGGGCTGTGCCGCCTGTGTGAAGTTACTGCAAAAAAAAGTGTTGATCTTAAACTTCTCATTTCCTTCTATCTCAGAATTCACCTACACAGCGTAAAGCTGGAATGTGAAGTGCAAAAGCTCTTCATGACTGATCAAGACATGTCACCCTCATGCAGGAAGAAGGTTCAAAATAGCTTAGGAAGAAAATTCCGTCTAGAATTTGCAGAACTCGGGGACATGGACTCTGCAAGGCTGCCTCCAATAAACGCAAATGCAACAATTTTGGGGCCCCAACAGTTCTTCACCTCTGCATAAGATTTTGAAAGTCTTAACAAATAAAACATTCCCCAAGAATATCAACATGGAAAAAAGAGTTTTAACTACCCATCAGCTCAACTGTCTGTGGAAGGAAATCCAACTCTTTCACAGCGTTTCTGCTCAATTTTATTAGCCAATACTGAATTCAACCTGTGAATTTTACCTTGGCTGTTGTGGCTATAGCTTCCCTTCTGAGACTGGTAGGATTGCTGAGAATGGCCATATGAGCTTTGGTGCTGGTTATAGCCTGACTTTTGGTCATATGAGCTCTGGTGGCCATAGCCCGACTGCTGGTCATATGAGCCCTGGTGGCCATAGCCCGACTGCTGGTCATATGAGCTTGACTGCTGGTCATAAGAGTCTTGGTTTTGTCCATAGCTTGACTGCTGGTCATAAGAGCTTTGGTGCTGACCATAGTTTGACTTTTGTTCATAAGAGCCTCGTCCACTTAAAATAAACAAAATTTGTATTAATAGCTAAATGTTCACAGAATAGAGAGCAAAATAATGGCTGAAAATTCATGACATTGCTAAAATTTCCAGTTACCTCCCAGTCATTACTGGCATACGGATATGAAAATATTCTGTTTCATCTCTGTTGGGATATAACTGGCTTCCAATAAAAGCAAGGCAGAAAACTGCATGTTACCATCGCTTTCAAGACATYCTCAGTTTCCACTGTAAATGTAACTTAACAGCAGCACTCCCTTTACATATCCCAGTACAATGCTTGCTTTCTCCCCTCTCCCCAGTAGCATGACAATGGCTGATGGATAGCCCACGACCTGCTAAATGCCAAATTCTYCTCTACAGAACTGCAGGGAAGACACTCACTGCTCATGTTGTATTGTGCAGCTGGCACTTCCACCTAAAAAMAACCAAACAAACAAACAAAACACCCCAAATTTTGCTTTCACTGAATTGCAATCTCTCTTTCTCTGGGTGCTGTACCATTTTGCCGAGAACTTTTCTAACTGTGATGTCCTCTAACATACTTGCAGTTCCTCCCACTGTAGTGTCATCTACGTAYACTATCCCACCAGCTTTCATCAGAAACATTGACCAATGTCACATCTAGCATACACCAACACAATGTGGCTATACATTCTAAGAGGAAGTCGTAACTCTTCTCTGACTAATAACAACATTATAGCAACCACAAGGAAATCTCACCTACACCATACTTCCCTAGGCTACTTCAGCATCCACGGTAGAAACAAAGGTATTTTGAAAATCTAGACAGATGAGAGAATAGTTCCAGTTGGGTTACCCTTTCATAGCAAGACATTATATAGATTTATGAGAAATAAATTACATCCAGGAAACACTGGCTGTTACTCACACCTTTGTTTTCCTCCTGGGTACTTAGTTGCGGCTTAACTGTATTATTTTGTCAGTAATTGAAACTAATCACGGACCTCTGCCACCCTTTCTTCTCTTCCTCCTCCCTGCTTTCACCCCTTTTTCAAAAGATGAGGCACTATATTTGCCACTCTCCAGTCTTTGGCAATCTCACTTGCTAGCCAAAATGCCTCAGAAAAACAAACAAACAAAAAAATCTAAGAGCCTACAGAACGTTTCCACCAGCTTTTCAAAGCACTCTAAGATGAAGTCCATTGGGTCCAACCAATCTCAAAATATCCCTTCTGTGTAAATACCGTCTAATCTGCTCTCTCCCAGTTCTAGCCTAGATCTCAGCCTTAACATAACTAATCCCAGTGGCAAAGAGGTTGCGAAGATTTTTGTTAATATCTTCAATTCAAGAAAAGTCAGCTCCACTTTAGCCTTTGCACCATCACCAACGAAGGAAGCATCGTGGAGAGCATCCACTATTTGCTGGTTTTCCTTCCTTCCCTCCCTTAGGATGTGAGAACTACAATTTTGTGGCCATCCTCTTCAAAGTCGCTACAATTTAATTTCTCAGTTTCTCCTTACTTGTTACAACCATACATTGAAAAGTTTCCCTCCGATGTCTTTTTTTCATTTTCTTGGTCAAAACCAACTTGTTGGAGAATCTATGCCCTACTGCATTTTTTCCCCACTAGATGTCCACAGAGTTAAAAACTACATTATTGCCTAGTCCTGTACCTTTGTACAGCTGTAATAAACGCTCAGACAACAAAGCAAAGCAAAACAAAACTTAACCATGCTCCTGCCTTCTTTAGGGATGTGAAAAAGACACTCTGAATGACAGCACCTAATGCTGATAAATTAAGACCTTGCTTGTTTACATTAAGATGTTTTGTAATAATAACTATAAAAACAGAAACCAAGYACAAGTTTGCCAGAGTCCAGATTGTTTTATCAGCTTGCAAAAAAATACAAAAAATATTTGGACCTTGGACACAAGAATGAAGTTTAGTACATGAGAGTGTATTTTTAAAGAGGTCACATGATCCCCAATAAAGATCTAATGCAAGCAGTAACCTTGGGGTGTATGCATGAAGCTTGTAAATTAGATAATGAAGTGGTTTTATAAGTCGTTGCAGGAAGTTGGGCTGTATTTTTCCAACATACTTTAAAAGTTGTATCATTAATCCTCCTGAAACTGATTCAAGTACAGCATCACTTAACAAGTAAAATATATTTGTAATAGCGTAAAGTACTGAATCAGAGCGCAGTACGCATACGCACATTTAAGTTATTGATAAGGATATAAAACCATGATGTTTTGAGAATCCTACTTAGATGGAAAAAGAAAAGCTATTTCTTAAATGATATTTCTGAATCCTTTCCTCTTCTTTCACCACGAAAAGGCATTCTARGTCAGATAAGAAGTCTACAAATCTAAGAACAGCTTAAGAATTTCCTTGCTAACAGCTTATGTTAAGTTAATAAGGAGTACTGTAAGTTTATACAAAACAATGTGACTGGAGAGGTACTCGATCTATCTTTTTCTTAACCAAAATACTCTCTACCAAGTCCATTCTTCATTATAGTTACTATGCAAAGACTGTCTAAAGCGTATCTCCCCGTACAGCTTGACTTCAAAACAACTGCATCCATCCTTCTTACATAAAGAAATACTCTTCCCTTACCTCCTGTTCTTTCAGGCATTAAAAATCTTAAGAATGTGTTTGTCCTTTTTTTAGCAATGATAGCAGGAAAGTTGTTATAGCTCTAGCTAAGAATGTACAATATTAGACAGTACTTTAAATAGATACTGTTAATCTCAGCTTCCTTACCCTCTAGACGACCCTTTCTGCTGCCCCTGACTGCCATAAGACTGCTGGTTGTATGAGCTCTGATTCTGATTTTCATAATTGGATTCATCATCGTATCCCTGGGAATCTTGTCCATAACCTAGAAATTGAGGAAGAAAATTTTTAGTAAATATTCACCTTTTAATTACTGCCAATGAATGTTACAAGCTAGCCAAACCTGTTTGATTTTGTCCATAGTTCCCATGATAGCTTCCATAGTTCTGTTCATAGGATGAATTGTCTCCACTCTGCCCATAACCAGAATATCCCTGTAATTTAAAGAACGTACTCAAATAAGTGTAACTTCCACAGCAGGTAATTACAGTTTTCCTTCGCTAGACACGACTGCAAACATCAAGCACAGCTGAGAACAGACTTCTTCCTGGCCCAGATATGGTCACCCAGGAACAATTATTTTTACTCAAGGAACGTCTGCTTTGAAAGAGACARCGTTGCTTTCAACTTACCTGTGCTTGTCCGTAATTTTGACTGCCCTGATTGCCATAGGACGAATAGCTGTAAGAGAAAAATGCATTTAGGAAATGCTTACAGTGCCCTCCACATGGGTTGGAAAGTAAAGGTATTTTTGGTGTTATTTTAAGTTTCTTTTCATTCCAAAATAGCTGTTTAACCCAAGTACTGCAGTTGTAGGCATATTAGAATCACATCAATAAACTATTACCATAGTTGACTATCAGAAGCCAGAAGAGCTTATTTTAATTTCTGCTCTGTTTCAAGTGTAAATTTCAAGTACATGAAAGCTGGGCTTACTGTAATTTGACAGATTCTTCAGAATCACAGAAAACTTTATCATATGAAACCAAGGTATTTTAAGTTTTTCAGTATATTCTTACAAAGTTAATTTTAATCAGTTACTGTCAATTTGATATTTGTTGGACTATTCAACAATAACATCATCATCAAAAACCACACTAGCTTTAGATTATAYTTACTCATTATTCTGCCACTTTAAGACTTCGTGAACTGACAGAAGAMCCATGTGCTGAAACTCTCATCATACTCGGATATAAACTCAAACTCACACAGTGCTATATGCATAGAACCTTGTGACTTTCATTAGCACAGTCAGTATTAACCCTGATTTTCATACCTCCATAAAAACACTTTTGTTTCACTGATTAAAACACTCCCCCCAAAACTCACAGCTATTTTATGAACTGGCTTTTAAATTTCACAATTACAAACAGTTATCAGAGGGTTTTAACAAAAATTTCCCTCCAACGGGAAAATAAAATGGAAAAATCAAATTTTACATCTATATAGCCCATCATCTTTACACTTGTATAACCTTTGACTAAATCTTAGTGAACAGCTTAAAGCAGTCGTATGAAAAATATTTCTCTATATTCATGACATTTCAAAAGTTCTTACTATCAAAAGATGTCATTCCAATTTAAACCTGCTTATTGTCTTCCCTTCAGGAATATAATTTTTTTTCCTGTTTTATAAGAGATCTCAAAAAAGGCCCAAGGCAGCAAGCTTTCTGCACCTGTAACTCCAAAAACGTATGAACACTGTATCATGCCCAAAGATTCAAACATCATGCTGGGAATCCTAAATGGCCTTTTATTTTGCAGATTTAATTGCTAACAGCAAAAAAACCCACACATACCTCTGCTGGCCCCCAGACTGACTGTAACTTCCAGAATCTAGAAAAAGAAGTAAGTCACATTGAGAACTTCCAATCAACATTTTATTCCTCTACTTACTATAAGAGGAAATTTGGGGAGAGGGAGAAAGGTTTGAGTACACTGGATAATGCAGCTACTTYCCCTGCAGAATGAGACAGCTTCCTCTTTATTAACAAAAAAAGAAAATGCTAGGACTGGGAAAACAGGAGCACAGAAGCACAGGGCGCGGGGGACGCGACACAGGTATAGCCTTTGAACTTTCCTTTTGAAGGATCTGAATTCCATTTTCAAGGCGCCTCTTCAAATATTCAGGGCTGCACAACCCCCTCTAATGGCGATCAAATACAGMGCCATCACCAATGAACAGACTGCAGCAGCTTAATTACTCAAGCGAAGCTAACGAGATCAGTCCTACTGACCCCTTTTTAAGATGCCATAAGAAAGCTGTGCCTAGCAAAGGGCACAGACACAGGCAGAATCTGGAGATGTAAAATCAGGGATGGAGGAACCATGACATTTCCCTTCTCTCATATTGTGAAAAGAAATATTACTGATAGCTCAAACCGTAAACCTCAGTTATCATGGAAACTGATTCTTGAAACACACTGGAAGAACGTGAATTTCAAAATATGATCTCAAGTTACAAAAAAAAAAAAAAAATTTAAATGGTTTGACTTATGTTTAAAGTAGAGCACTTAATTTGTAAAAGCTATCAACATTATGAAAAACTTTACTACCTGCTAGCTGGAATTCAGTTCTTAGATAGGATGCTTTGTCTTACCGAATTGGCTTATCACATTATTTTATCTTGTTAATTGTACAATGATGGATTTCCTCGTCTTCAGCAAAACTGCAAATTTTTATGTGTTAAAAGCTCTTCTACACAGGGGAAAGATTTCGTTTCCCAAGCCAGCTGCATGTAACAGATGCAGACAGAACACACTTGCATTGCTCCATCAACCTCAGACTCCTCAGCATTCAAATGGTCGCGAGCCGGCTTCACCCCTCCAGAGATAACCACACGCCCCAAGCTGCTCTACACCCCACCAACTTCTTCACTGCACGCACTCTGGCGACCTCGCTTTTCTATGTGGGAGTCTTGATTCCTCTTGACATTTTTGCTTGAAATTCCCACCTTCTTGTCAAAAACCAAACACTTTTTCYTTTCTCTACCAGCCTCACCAGTACTGTCACTCTGGATAACAACCCTGCAATTTTCCTGTWCCTTTCAAATCACTTCAAGAATTTGTACAAATATTGTGGTGCCGCAGTCTAATAAAAACTATTAAGAAACTTCTCTGTTTTCATTCCTGATTTCAGTCTTTCCCCCCCCCTCACCCTCCCTAACCTCTACACCTAGAATTAACTAAAACGAGTCAGTTACAATGCAGGGTAAATGTCACAAACTATAAATTACTGTAACCATTTTCCAATCAAAACACACATCAAATTGCTCAAGGTCTGTTCATTATACCTCTCTCATCTGGTTATAAATCCAATCCTGCCAGTAGTTACACATATACTTAAACACAAGCATATTATCTTCCAAGATGAGGCTATCACCTAAGCTATTCAGACATGAAGCAGCATTTTTAATGGCAAAGTATCTCCTCAAAGCAACACAAACCATCAAATTTCATATTCTGTAAGAGAAACATTTACCAAAAGCTAAGATGAGATGAAATAATATTTCGTTTCATACGTCCTATAAAGCGGTTTCACTCACATGTGAAACATTCTCCTCTTTTTGCACTGCTACACAAATATTTCACTGCCTTTTCATAACGAAAAGCAATTAAAAAAAAAAAAGTAAAAGTGCAACTCAAACATGTCTATTGTTTTTAATGAGATGAAGGTCAAATTTTTACATTATTTCAATTTACATGATCACAAAGATTACTACTAAAYAGGTAACCACATTTTAAAACTATGGTTTAATTCTAAAATTTATATGCCATTAATGCTGCTAATTAAAGCAAAGAATATTAATGGTTCTATCAGAAAGAATTCTTGATTAAGGATGTAATTAGCTATAAATTGAAGGACTACATTTGATCTCCTTAGCTTCTCCTTTACGAACTTCTGCCAAACCATAAAATGTTGGAAAAAGTTTGAAAGCAACCAGATAAGGAGCCTGTAACATATGAATATGCAGAATCAGAGGAATTTCCTTTATTTATACTTTTTTTCTACAACCTTTGTTGGACCTCTTAGTCTACAGAATTCTGAYTGATTTATTTTGGTGGGCTCAATGGGGACAAGAGTCTCTAAGTATTTTCAGAAACAACAGATAGTTTATTCTGGAAATTCCTGGATACGCAGACATTTTTTCTGAATGTTTAAAAAGCTCATGGAAAAAATTCCTGTGAATGAAGTGGGGCATAGCAGACTAGTCACCTTGCACTGCTTGGGAAGTGTACTCCTCTTAAGATAGAGGGATCTGCTGCAYACATTTGAAAACTGAAGTTCTCATACAAAGTAATTCATATAAAGAAGCAGCACTGCTTCTGTAGTATTCTCAACAGAAAAAGAATCTCACATTTGAGCATCACCATAGAGTAGAAACAGAGGAGACACTCAGGTGCTTGACTGGTAAGTATTTGAGGTCTGGGAAGAAAGTGGTTTTTGTTTACTGCCAAACTTTACTCATTTAGTGGAAGAATTCATGGTGTGAACTCATTTTACAGTACCTTTGGACATGTTTCCTTTTCGTGGTAAAGAACTGCTCCTTGCATTAAAGGATTCCTTTAACATACCTTGCTTTGTTTTGTTTTTATTCTCTATCATTCATATATGTAGCGTGAGACAACACTAAAATGGCTCAACCCTTTCAAAACATGGCTCACTCCACAAAGCACTTACAGCCTTGGAATTCCTTCTCCCATTCTGGGGTACACTACCTAGCCACAGCTTCACAGGGACATCACTGCCGGTGGGACCGAAACATTTTCACCTCAAATGGGATGAAGAAACAGCAACACAATGTGCTCGCAGAAGCCCCAGGAGAAGCTGGGCTGTGTCAAGTCATCTAGGACAGCAGACATACTGTGCTCAACTAAAGTTGGGAAAAGAATTACAGCCAGTGCATTTTTAAGCCCACACCAGGGGGGCTGTGAAGCTACCCCCTTCCCTATGCTGGCACCCCCGGGGGGGGGCTACTAGAGCAGGATGCAGAGCAGCTGCAGCAGRTACTGACACAAAGGTGGGTCCCATGCTGGGGGGTTGGGAGGGCACGTCCTATGCTAARGGGGGGGCACAACCCAAGAGAGAGGGTGTTTGCATTCCATGGGGGGTGTTGACCCAAAGGGGGAGCACACAAACCATGCTGTGGGGAGCAGCACGACCGAAAGGCGGGTCCACATTTCACACCGCGAGGGGACACACAACCCAAAGGGGGGGCACACACGGGGGAAGGACCATGACCCAA
The DNA here is from genome assembly GCA_030449065.1 of Oceanodroma leucorhoa. Lineage (NCBI taxonomy): Eukaryota > Metazoa > Chordata > Aves > Procellariiformes > Oceanodroma > Oceanodroma leucorhoa. Next base: position 5,422,491 of record JASVER010000060.1, on the reverse strand, counting down.
AAGGGGGGGCTTACATCTCACACCGGAGGAATACAYGACGGCCTACACTGGGGGCACGAACCAAAATGGGGCCCACGTTTCACACCGGGGGGGTGTGGCACAACCCAAAGGGGGGGTCCCACACGCGGTGGGAGCCTAGACCCAAAAGGGGGACCTAYATCCCACGCAGCACCCAAGCGTGTGACCCCAATGGGATCCTGCCCCCACGCCCCCCACCCCATTGCGACACTGGGGGGGGGGAGGGGGGTGTCCGGGCTGACCACGCCCCCGGTCGTAAAGGGGCGGGTTCGGGCGGCCTCGCGGAGCTCTCCGGGGAGGGGGCGTGGTCTAGCTCGGAGGGGGCGTGGTCCACGGGGGCCATTGCGGGGGCGTGGCTCCCCTCCCCCTCTCCGTCAGCTGGGAGCGCGGAGCGGGCGGTAAACGGGGGCGGAGGAGGGGGTGTGAGGGGGAAGGGGCCGCGTCTCCCCCCTAACATGGCCGCGGCCTTTTCCACCTGCGCCACATGGCGCTCACCCACCCTCCCGCGCCCACCAAACCCGCGCTTGGCGACGGGAAGCAGAGCCGCCACCAACGCCCCTTTCAACCCACCGGGCCTGGAAGCACCTACCCGAAGCCATGGCGGCGGCGGCCGCTAACCGGGCTGAGGGAAGGGGGGGGAAGAGAGCGAGAGAGAGCGAGAGAGAAAGACCAAGCGCCGCGCCGGCCGCGCGCACACTGAAGCACCCGCAGCTCGCGCGGACTGCGGGGCCGGGCAGCCAATCCGCGCGCGCGGCGCCTACCACCCGCGTGGGGAAGTGGGGGGGGGGAGAGGGACCGTACCAAGTCACCGCGGTCGGAGGGGGGTGGGGTTGTACCAGCGGTGGTGGGTGCTCGGCGCTGTACGGGCGTGCTGGGTTGTAGGAGGCTGTGCAGAGAGGCGGGGAATCGTTTAAAATATTAAATTAGTTTAATTAATAAACACGCAGGGGCATGGTYGGGGTGCCGAGGGGGAACCGGGGGGCTGCTGGTGCGGAAAGCCGGGCGGATGCCCGGCTTTCCGCACCAGCAGCCCCCCGGTTCCCCCTCGGCACCCCGATTGTGCATCGCCATTTGGGCCTGAGGGTGTTTCAGGCTTTCCAAAAAAGAATTCACCATGCCAAACTTAACAGCAGCCGGGGGGAGGGAAAGTCCTACGCTTTGGGCGTGCACAGCCAGGAAAAGAAGCGAGATGCTAAGATGGAGCTAAAGAAAACGTGCAAAATCTGGGTCGTAAGGAATAAAAAACCAAGTTTGTCAGAGCGTCTGACTCTTAAAAAGCCAAATATTGACTTGGAGAATGGCTTTCTAAGAAAAGGGATGGTGATCTTGGGAAGCACATATATGAAATAGGAGACATTGCTTCAGAAATTAAGATTAATGAGGGATTAACTGAAACGACGGTAAAAGCAGCATTGATTATTTCATCTGATTGTTTTTTTAGCAGTCATACTTCTTGTTTCAGGTCAAGCTACCTTCTTGCAAGAGTTGGAGAGGGAAAGTTAACAGTTGCACACTTTCTGAGCAGTGACAGTCTGCGCGTGCATCAGCCAGGGAAATGGTGAGCGCTGCCAGGTTTTACCCTGTTTTTATTTTAAAGGCAGTGAMGAGCATTCTCTGATTTCAGCGGAAGGGATTGAGCAGATTTGCAAACAAGTTGAGTTATTTCTTTCCCCCCTGGGCATAGCAGCGGGAGGCAAATCCCACTGCCACAGCCTAAAATAAGTTTCTGCAAAACAAGCAGTGACTGGAATGATTAATTAAAAAAGGGGTTGAGCTCTCCCCCCGTCTTTCGGTTTCTCCTTGAAAAACTTCATCTCCTCCAGCCACAAGGTCTTCTCCCGCGCCATTAGCCTTCCTCTGTCTGTGACAACCTGGGACCTCTCACAAAGGCTGCCTTTGCAGTGCGCCCTCGGGATTAGGGCAGATCCCAARCAGTACGTAAAGCCTCTCAGTGCCTTTACGTTCCTCACAGATTGAAGGATTCTCATAAATGGAAAATGTCATTCATTGAGAGAGAGTGACAAGCTCACGTGTCTGTYTGCCTGCTGATAGGTCTGTGCTGTGCTGTGCTCTCTCGTTGCTTTGAAAAAACTTTGAAGCTGGGGTGGGGAAAAGATGTCGGACTTTCAAYCCTCTGCTCATCCCCCTCGGCTGGAAAAGATCCCAGCTGCTTCAAACGCTTTCCCCACTTTGCAAAATCAGAGGGGGTGGAGGAAGGTGTGTTTCTTCTGATCCTTCCCGTGTAGATGAGCCCTCACAGGTCTCTTGTTAGACCTGAGCCAGCAGCCAGCGGCTGGGGTCTTGTCCGCGGGAGGAGCTGGTGGCAGGGGAGTGTTTCTGCCACGTAGCTGTTCATGGCGAGTGGATGCGGGTCCTAGCACCAGGAACTGGGCAATGGGAGCCACATCCTCTGCTCTCTGCTGGGGGCCTCCCACCACCCATGGAGCAAAGCCTCTATTTCTTGTGCTTCTCACTTTTGTCCTGCACGTCCCTCTCCTCACGCAGGGCTTCTCAGGGCAAGGGGCTCCCGTGCCGGAGCACCCCTCCGTCTGCCAGGCAGTGGTGAGTCCAGCTGGTGCACAACATTGTAGACAAAYGGCAAAGTTGATGCCGTTTCAGCAGGTCTAGCCTGGTTCATAATGCACTGACATGGAGGAGGCCTGTCTTTGGGCAACCTCTCCATTTGCACCACAGTGGGTGGGCAGACGCAGCTCTGGTGCGGGGGCTCCTCTCCACCTCCATCCGTCACACCTGAAGGGAAACGCTTGGCCCTTCCGAGCAGCCTAACCCCGCGACACGGCGGCGGGGAGCGGACGGGGGTGTACGGGGCCTTCCCAGCCCGGCGGGGCCGGCGGGGCCTCCCGGCAGGGCCTGTCGCATCCCGGGGCGGCTGTGCGTGGCGGAGGGCCGGCAGTAACCCAGCCCGAGGTGGGCTTCCAGCGATAGCTCACACCTCTCTCCGGGGATATTTTTCCCTTCTGGAAAGGTAAAAAATAATAATAATACAAAAATTTTAAAAAGRAAGGGAAAAAAAMCMCACCAAAACACCGCCCGCCCGTCTCCATGGTAACGGGGGCGCCGCAGCGCCTCGCGTTGCCAAGGCAACGGTCCAGGCCTTCCGGCGGCGGCCGGAAGCGGGGCGGCGCGCGGCAGCATGGCGGCGGGGTGGGGGCGCCCGCCGGCCGCCGCCGCCYTGACGCTGCTGCTGTCGCTCGGTGCCTCCGCGCCCGGGCTGCTGCGGGGAGCGCCCGCCGCCCGCTCCGCCGCCTCGCTGCGGCCCGCCGCCCTGCGCGCGGGGGAAGGTGAGCGGGGGCCGCCGCGGCGGTGGAGCAGCCGCTACCTCCTTGACTCCTCCGCCTCCCCGGCCCCTTACCCCCGCCTCGGTCCCCCCTTCCAGGCCTTCCCCAAATCCCCCGCCGAGTCTGCGCTTCCCTCCTCTCCGGGCCTTCCCCGTGTCCTGCTCCGAACCGCTCGGTCCCCTTCCGAAGCCCCTATTTCTGGGCACTTCCTCAAGTCCCTCACCGAGCCTGCTGCTCCCTCCGTGGCCCGCTTCTCCGGGCCTTCCCCGTGAGCCGCACCGTGCCCCTTGCTCCCCCCTCTCTAGGCACTTCCTCTGGCCTGCACCGAGCCTGCTGGGCATCCATCTCAGCCCCCATGCATCAGGCTGCTCCCCCCTCAGCCCCCATCTCTACTATGCAGAGTAGGGGTATGCTGCTAGGAGCTTGGGGGATTTGCTTTCCTCGGTCCCTGTGGTATTCACAGAATGATTTTTATCACAATTACCATGTTTCTGCTCACCAGCATGCAGTGATTTTTTTTAGCAGTCCAGTGCTCTGAGCTGATGGGTGAATTCAGCCCTCTCCTCACGTGTCTCCGGGGGGGCAGTCAGGTTGCACCGGGTTATACTCCCAACTGTTACGTTTCTTGCTGTAGGTCTGAGGTTGATGGGAGGGAGGTGGAGAGCTCTTTGCCTCAGTCCTCACTGAGTGCCCAGGAGAGTGACTAACCGGAGGGCCTGGGGGCACTAATGAGGTCTGATAACCTCCAGGCATGTTTTTGTGAGAAAAATCAGCCGCCTAGCAGTTTAAGAAGTGTTTATCTTTTGAGTAARATCATAGTTACTGTAACAGTCATTTTTATGTCTCTTGCCTTCTCTTTTAATGAGGCTGAAATTTACTACACATACTGTTGCTTTTTTCCAGGCAGCTTCCCAGGAAGCAGCAAGAGTCAGTCCATATGTCTGCGATACCCAAGATAGCACTTGCTTTAACTCTATTTGGTTATTTACGCCTGGTTTTAAAGGCCTCAAGTTCCTTCTCTTCTACACCAGGATAGAAATGAAAGCTATTAATTAATCCTGTAGGCTCACTTTCCTTCTGCTTAAGCATGTCATTGTAATGGTTTAAAATAAATTCAGTGCTGCCTCTGCCTTTCTAACGTGCTGGTGTGCTCAGTTCACAGGTTAGTTACCTACATCTTTGTCTACGAAGACCTGATATCCTTGACCTGCGGTGCCATTATCATCTGGTATTTTGCCGGCAGCTTTGAGAAGAACGTTGGCACTGTGAAGTACTGCTTCCTCACCATCACGTTTGCCGTCGTCTCCGCCTTCCTGTACCTCTTACTTGAAACCGTTGTCTCGAGGGTGTCAGAGGTGGAAGATGCCAAAGGATTCATGCCAGTAGCTTTCGCTACGCTGGGTGTGTCCACCACCCGCTCGCGGATGAAGAGGACGCTGGTTTTGGGGGTTAGAGTTCCAGTGGTGCTGGTGCCGTGGTTTATGCTCTGCATAGCGTGGTTTATCCCCCACTCTTCTCTCTTGAGTAACCTGTGTGGGCTCCTAGCTGGGGAAGCCTGTATCCTTTCCAAGTGCCAAGCCCTGAACCAGGGTGGCGTTGCTGGTTCACGAGGCGGGGGACRTGCTCTGGTTCTCGTTGCCAAGATGCACTGGCTTTATGGTGTTCCCTGGGCTCTTGCTCTGCATTAAACTYTCACTGGCTTTGCCGGTCCTCATCACACCCAGTTCCGCATTTGTTTTTCACCTCGCGCTTCCACTTCCCCTGGGGCTTTAGTGCACGCAGAGAACATGAAGCTGAGAAGGGCGATGGTCTGTGAAGATGGTGCTGGGTAGAACTGGGAGAATTCTCCAGGGAAAGTCAGGGATTGTGTTAGAAATGAGTGTGTTTTGTCTGCAGTCCTTAACATGCTGCTGACTTCAGATGGCCTTGGCTACTGTTTCTGCTTGGATTTTCCAGAGTCTGTGGGCTCTAAGCTGGACTGGGTGTTCCCTTTCAGTCTGCTGAAGAGGATACCAGGGCTGAAATATATCCCAGGCTCCTTAGCAGAGAGAATAGCCTTCAAAAGCAGCAAGTAAGTACAGGAGTTCCTGTGAAAGATCTTATGATATAGGGGAATTTGGAGGCATAAGTGCAGGCGTTAAATCACCTTTAAAAGCTGTATTGTGCTTGTGGTGTTCATTTCCTGGGTGTTAAGGGGAACAYACTGACCCATTGATGTTACACGGGGGTGACATTACTGTGACTAATACATCATCACACATTAACTCAACCAGGTCTTTCAGTGAAAGCTGAATTGAGGTGAAAGACCTCTCATTTGCTGCAAGGGCAGTGTGCACACATGCGAAGGTATTGCAGTTCGGATGATATGAAGGCTAAGTTGTGCAGTTCTGCCCTAACAGTAGGTCTTCTCGCCTTTGTTCCTGGCTGTATTGCTCCCTGGGGCGTGATCTTTATCTTTCTTTGCCTCACCTTGCCTCCCAGGAATGCTGTGAAGTGAGTTGCATCCAAATCTATGTAGGAGCAGAGCATTATAAATTAAAGATGTCATGAAGTTCAATGTAGACCTTTCAATGCATGTTTTCAGTGTCAGGGCAAGATTGCTTTACCRAAAAGAAACCTTGGGGCCTGCGGCTGACGTTCAGGAATGGGTTTAAGTTTGTGTATATTACAAGCCATGAGAACTCGCTTGTATTCTAAAAAGCTTGGAAATCTAGGTCAAATTTTTCCCTCTTCTAAGATGTCATTTCAATTTCACAGAGGAAGGATGGTTTTCTATTAAGGGTTAAATTCTATGTATTGTTTAAGCCATCAGCTCGATGTAAAGCGTTCTTTGAAGTGGAAGCATTCCCAAGTGTTTGCATCTGCCCTCACCCGTGGGGAAACCGTAGAAGAAACCCTTGCCTGCAGCAGGAGCGTACCCCAGATCCATTAGGGCACTCTAAGGTGTGAGTGCTCGCAGGGGAGGCCAGGCASATCCAACAGCATTTGTCGTTTTACTCTCTTCCTTCTGTGCAAATGCTGCTTTTGGGAGGARGGACTGTCTTGCTGCATGCTGAGCCTGTGTCTGCATCAGTCTAATGCTGCTGCTGCTAACTGTTGTGCACAGCGTCTCAGCTCTGTGTCTAAACTTGTTTTCTTGAGGTGAGATGGCATAGACTGTTCTGGCTCAAAGGTATTTACATAAACATTTGACTATCAAGCAGGGCGTGGGAAGGTGTTTCTAGGATGTTTCCATTTCTGCAGCTAAATTTGCATGTCTCTGTCTTAGACACAAGTTCTATATGTGCTTCTGGGGCTTAATTTTTATTATTTTGRTTCTTAGGCCCAGGTAAGAGCTCTTGATGGTTTGGGTTTTGGTTTTTTTTTTAATTTTCATAAGACTTCAGGCATCAACTTGACACCATACAGGAGACATTTCTAGGAGCTCCAGGCTTCGACATCATGCTTGTGTCCACAAATAAACCAAACCAAAACAAAAAAACCCCAACAAACRAAAACCAAAACCAAACCCACACCCCACATAAAAAAAAAATCCAAGCCCAAAAAGCCCAGCATGAGCCAGTCTCTTATTCTTGCTGGGAATCTGGTGGTCATGGTCTTCCTGAATATTGTCTTGATTCTCAGCACTCATCTTAGTGTTGTGCGTGGGCTGAGCAGTACTCCTGAAGTCCCAGAGGCTTTGGCTTCTAGGCAGATTGCCTCTCTCTTGATACRTTTCGGCGGGATGAGTCATGCCTTCTGTTGGCAAAGGCTGTTTCTAGACCKTGCTTCTGAATGATTAATTTTATTTGTAACTCTCTCCTCCTTCCCTTTTCACTCTATACCCTGGGCTCTTACTCGCACCAAAAGCCTTTATGGCTTCTTGATAAATAACACTTGGCAGCTGTGACTTCTCCTGATTAATAACTTAGCAGATGTGTCGTTCAGGGGAAGGCAGGGAGGATGCGTACGGAAATCTTAGAGCACATTGCAGTTTGGCTTGCGTATTCCCTGCACAAAGAGACTCGGGGCCAAGAACCGCGCTCGTTCAGTGGGTGTAGAATTGGTGTGGGTTGGGAGTGGGAATATCTGTCCCTGGGAGGCCAGTAGACCTATTTTTACTCAAGTGCTGCTTATAGTAAGAGCTTCTCTTGTTGTAGTGAATCTCTCTGATGGATTGCAGTGACCTTTCTGAGCATTGGTCAGGAGGAAACCTACCCCCAGGGCACTTCCAGCGCTAATTAGGCAATGCCAGTTCTGAACACAGTGTAACCTTCTGTTTTCTTCCTGCCCAGGATTAACCCTGCACCAGGCGCCTACCCCACCCAAAGCTACTACTGCTCTTCGCCTCCGGCTCTTCCTGCTTTCCAGATGCAGCACCCCAATGCTCAGAGCCAGGGATTTCAACACAGCTRTGCTCCGGGATGCAGCCATGCTCTGGGACACGAGGGATCTCAGCGTGGCCGTGCTGCAGGACACAGCCTCCCTTCTTCCCCCTACCAAGCCAGAGGTGCCTTCGGAGAGTGTTACGTGCAGGCCCACGCTGGAGCCTCGCCTGGACAGTGCTGCCAGCTGGGCCAGTTCTCTCCCCCRCAGCCCGTGTGCCCGACTGATCCACAGACACCCGCAGGCGTGGGCCCTCTGCCTGGGGTTCAGCAAGCGTCAGGGTATCCAGCAGCCACAGCAGCTCCTGTTTCACCTGAATTTTCGAGAGTCCAGGTGTACTGATCCTCCAGAAAGCAGCAGGACTCTCATACTGTGGCGGGACCAYTGGGTGATGCTCACACAGCAGTGCATTGCTGGCATCTTTGCTGGATCCGGGGTGACTAGTGGAATGGGTTGGTAGCCTCACTGTAGGCCATTCCTCTGCTCCCTGGCACAGGCTACCTTAATTATATTTCCYTTATAWWTTTTTTTTTTCTTTTTGATATTGCTGGGTRATGGGGACCGTATCACCTCAGTGCGCTTCTCATCCTTTTGGAGTCTTCTTTTCATTGCTGTATTTAGCAGCTGCCTTCTTCCACACTGCAGCTAGAGTTACAATGCGTCAGCTCCCCAACTCAAGCTRAGAACCTAATTGTCAAAACACTGGACTAATCTGGGGTTTAACCAGGCTGCAGCAATAAGGACATGTCCCATCTACACTGTGGCTCTTAGCCTCCTATCTTGTTTCCAGGTGTGATGTAGCTAGGACCCAAAAGAGGGTGAAATCATGAAAGCTTTAGTTTATAACTTAATATTTGAGTGGAGGAGGACAGATGTCTGTTCTACCAGTGACTTCTCTGCTAAGAGTGTGCCTTGAAGGYGGCTTGTTAAACCTGGGCTGGGGCAAGAGGACAGAATACAGAACACCCAAAACACAGCTCTCAAATGCTGAAGGTCCTTCTCAGGCAGCAACATGTTGCCTTCCTTATCTGATAGCACTGCRTTAGCTCAGCCTGTGTTGCTGGTGCTTGTTGATAAGGCAACCTCGGATGCATGCAGAGGAGTGGAAGACTCTTCAATAAGGAATTTTGGCCATTTGTGGAGCAAATAAAAAAATAAATCCAAGGAGCTGGGAGGGACCTTAACAGTGGGTTAGAAGAATTAACTGGAATGTAGCAATTCCATTGGGAGTGTTCACACTACTCAGCTTTAGATGTCTCACCCACCAGTATTACCACAATCTCTCTCTGTTTTCTTCAGAGCTGGTGGAAGGGTGTGTGGGAGAGGGGAGTTTTCAGCAAGGGATTCAGAGCAGGATGCAGTGTTTGGTGCCTGTGGCAGTAACGAAGGAGTTTGGTTGAGCTGATGGGACTTGAGCTTTATTTCCAGCTGTGTAGCTGCTTCACTGTGCCACGCCCAGGAGGAATCTGCTGTCTCTGTGCCTGTAAATCAGCCAGGATCTCAACTATTGCCCTCGACTCTTTGCTTAGAGTTTTGTTATGCTCCAAAAAAAAGTGCTACATGAAGCACGAATTGCCATTGCTGCTCTTGGAGATGTTCTTGCAGTGCCTAACCTGTCCCTCAAACTGCGATAGCCTCAGGGCTCCTCCATGCTATCCGTGAGTGGGGGTCATAGGCAGCCTTGGCAGCTGCGTGCTCCAAAGCACGTACGTGCCTCTTTCTTTTTTTCCCCTCTTCAGCGTCTGAAGAAGCCCTGTGTTGCCGTACAGCCGCTTACTTCTCCAGCAGCCCTTCTGGGATGACTGCCACAGTTACGTGTGGCCTCGCAGGGCCTTGCTTTGGGGGAAGACCAAAGTGAATGCTGAGGGCTTAGACCTCAGGTGCACGTTAGTAAGAAGTTCTGCTCGCAAAGGTGAGTGCCCCTGGGCAGGGGCGTTCTACAGGAGGATGCAGCAATTTGGGAACCAGCCTGGAGTTGGTGGTCAGCTCCGTCTCATCCCTGATTGTTTCACCCCTCCACGGGATCGCAAATGGACTTGACTTCAGGGTCCTGTTTTTCCTGCTGACAGCAATTGCGTTGTTACATGTTTAGTGCGGAGCAAGAACAGGCTAAGATGCTTGTTTGGAACTTAAAAGCATGCTTTTAATACCAGGAAAGAAATGCTAGAGATAACATTGAAATGTTGATACTCCACTCTCATTAGTGCCTTGATTTTCCTCCTGAGATTCTTGCCTGTAAACCTAGGAATTCTATCACTGTTTTTTCCAGAAACGTGCAGAAGGGTGATGAGGACTGGTAGCAATTGCAAATGTTGTATACGTCCAAATTGTAAGCTTGAAACACAATCGGAAAGACCAACTACTACGTCTCCGGGCTTGCTTTCAAGTGGGGAGCTGGAGCGTGCCCCTGTGGGTGGTGGGCTGGGTGCGATAGGGACTGCGGGGCGGGCTGCGGGCGCCTGATGGGTGCTGGCTGCGTGTCAGGCTGGCGACGAAGGACGCGCACTGGGGATGAGCGGTACTGCACATTGGAAAACGCTCGTGGGGCTGGAAACCAGTTATTTTTCCTTTCTGACTCTTACCAGTTGATTTGGTAAGAGATTCACTCTCCCTGCAGAGCCGCCAAAGGGATGGCGTGTTTCCAGTGAGTAGTTTCATGGCTTTACGGTGGCAAAGGAAGCCCTGGCCCGTAAGAGTCACCGTAGCGTCACTGCCGGCAGCGAGAACAGCCCCAAGCCTGGCTGGTGGGAACAGCAAACCTCCTTCCAGGAGGTGAGCTGAGCCCCTTGGCCCCGGCAGCGGGGGGACGTGCCCGTGCGTGAGGGAGCAGGTACCAGCCACTGACCTCTCCATGCTGGGACAAGGCAACTGCCGCAGCCTCCCAGGTGAGCCCTGGGGATGGGACATGGCCCGAGGGGCACAAAACCACAGGTTGGGKTTTTTTTTTCCTTCTGCTCCCAGCTCTTTTGTGAGCTTCCTGGTGACCTTGGCAGATCTTGGTCTCTCCAATCTTTACAGCTTCCACCGTGTCCCCAGGGCTGWTCCGAGTCCAGCTGCACGACTGCCACGGCACCTACCTGTCACTTGCAATGTGTTGTACCTGTGTTCGGTGGCCGTCAGACGCATGTTTGCRAAGATTTATTTTTTTCTAGTGAAGTCTGTTCTCTGCCTTTCCTGAGGGCAGCTGTTTCACAGTGAAATGCTGTTGTATAAATCAGCTGAGGACCTTCTGCTTCTCCAGCAGTGGAATCCAAGCAAGTCCCAGGTCCCCAGGGCTGGTGGCAAACTCGGAACTCCTCGCCCAGGGAAGGGAAATTGCTGGGAGAGAGGGAGGGGGTTGGGATGAGACATTTGCAAATGTGTCTGAAAGCTAAAAGGGGAATTAAATTTGGAAGAGAGGGAGGTAAAAATCATTGGCTCATTGGGCTTTGGCATTTGCCTAACTAAGCTCACAGCGAAGTTACTGATCGCACGTTGCAGTACCAGGTCATTTCCTTGGAGGGGAGACAGAGAATTAAAGTTCCTAAAGCGGGGCAGGGGGGGAGAGGGAAAAAAAAAWAATCAATAAACCCCCAGTTCAGCCTGGGATGGCTGCCCCTGGGGAACATGCTGTCCCTGAAGGTTTGTTATTTTGTGCCTCTGGTGCATTCCCAGTAAAACTGACGCTTCTTTCAATGTCGGGGTTGCATCTGCCCTGGGGGCAGGGTGCACAGCGAGTCCAGAAAGCCCCTTGGGTTGCCCCTGTGTCCTCGGGGTCACTGCAGAGTGACAAGAGTCCGGGGACAAGCCCTGGGAGCTGAGCCGGCCGTTCCCTGTGCTCGGGGCAGCGGTCCTGCCGCAGGAAGGATGCTCTGGGAGAGCCCAGCTCCATTCCCTCTGCTCTTCTGCACCCACCATGGTGCAAGAGAAAAGGAGTTGGGGGTACACGAGGAAAGCAGAACTGACTTGGACCCTACATCACCACCCTGGCTGGCAGCAAGGGGGGTCCTGCAGCGTGGGGAGGCCTGGCAGGAGACACTGATGTCAAAAGAAAAACGGGTCTGTATTTCTTTGCCAGGTTAGCTGTGCCGGGGCACCGCCRAACTCCGCCGCTGTGGCTGTYCCACTGGGTCCYGGCTCATTTGCCAGCACCRTGGAGGCTCCGCGGCCAAAAGTTCGGCCCCAGCCTGTGCTGGGGATGGAGGGGAGCCAGAGAGGCGTGAGCTCGCACACGCCCAAGGCGGGTGGGAGAAATACGTGTGGAGGCAAAGCACCAACCAAACAGGTCCCTGTGGGCTGGCCGGGCTGGGATTCCTCGTCCACCCGGGGAGGTTTGGGCTGGGTGTGATGGGAGGCCAGCTCCTTCCCCACTGGRAACAGAAGGAACGGGCTGTGCCATAATGCCTGTCCCTGCTCCGGGCACCCGACGGGCCGGGGATGACCCCAAACCATGGACCAGCTCCGTCCTGCCCTCCCCTCAGGGCCGGTGCAGGCACATCCCGGCTGCTGCGATCTTTAGCCTGTGGCCGTTCACCCGGCGGGGGACGGTCACGGACCGGAGTCACCCCGGGGAGCTTCCGCGGGGTCAATCCCCGAGCTGCTGTGGGCGGCGGTGGTGCCGGGGTGGCCCCGCACCCCCGAGCCCTCTGCTCGGACACCGTCATGAGAGGGGGTGTCCCTGCAGCCCCGGGCATCACTGCTCCAGAGCCGGTGGTCTTTGGGTCAGTGCCCCCCCCTCGCACCCCTCCTGACCCCTTGCGTGCCTGCCAGCTTAGCCGGCACAGACTTTGCACCTTCCCCAAGGGTTTTATTGACTCTGAAGTTGGCATCAACACAGCGATAGCGGCAGGACCATGACCTCAGACATGCCAGTACCGGGCCGGCCGAGGGAGGGGAACCAGCCCGGGGGTGACCCCACAYGTGATGCCAGGGGCCAGGGCCTGGCCGGGGGGCTGCTCGGTGGGGGTTGCGGCAAGTTGTGTTCCTGGCTTTGGCCAGGCTGGGCTTAGCAGAGTCGTGACCCAGCTTCAGACTAGATTTAGACTAGATACAAGGAAGACATTTTTTACAATGAGGGTGGTGAGACACTGGCACARGTTGCCCAGAGAGGTGGTAGATGCCCCATYCCTGGGATCATTCMAGGTCAGGCTGGACGAGGCTCTGAGCAMCCTGATCCAGTTGAAGATGTCCCTGCCCACGGCAGGGGGGTTGGACTAGATGGCCTTTAAAGGTCCCTTCCAACCCAAACTGTTCTATGATTCACAAAAAGGAAGGAGGAGAGCACCTCCGCGCCTGCCGGAGCCAGCGTCTGGGGGTCCGGGTTGTGAAACCTCTCCTGCCGGGACGGCTGGGGACGTTTCCAGAGCTGCTTSTGCCAGTCCCGGTGCCGGCAGCGCGAGCGTTAGGAGAAGGGCCTCCCCGACACGTCCCCATCATCTGGTTTGCGGTTAAACCAGGAGCGCTCGCTTGCTCTGGCCGTAAGCCGGCCGGGCGGGGTGGCGGTGACCTGCTGCTGGGTGCCAGCCTCCACCCCGGGGTCCCCTGGCCCCCCGCGGGCCCTGCTCCGGGCGGGGGGGGCGGGGGTCCCGCACCGCCCCCGTGCGCACCCCGGCACTGGGCTCCCACGGGGCCTGCGCCCAAAGCTGCTCCGCGCCCTGACCCCACCTTGACCCCACTGCTGGCCCCAACCCTGACCCCATTTTGACCYCTGACCCCCTGCTTACACCCCACTGTGACCTCTGACCCCTAGCCCTCTGCACCCTGACACCCACCCGTGACCACACCGCACCCTAATCCTAACCCCCTCCCCTGCACGCTCAGCCCACCCTGACCTCTGACCCCTGGCACTCTTGACCACTCCCTGAGCTCTCTCCCTGACCCCCACCTTGACCTTTGACCCCAGGACCCCGCCCTGCCCCTAATCCCGACCCCGCACCCTCCCCAGTGCTCCCTGTCCCTTTAAGACCCCCCTACTCCGGGCGCGGTGGGGCCGTACCAACCGCGCCGCCGCAGAGGGGGGGGATCTCCTCTAGCGGGCGCGCTCGCAGCCCATTGGCGGGCGGCGGGGGCGGAGCGTGTGCCTCCCCCCCCGCGTGTGTGCCCGAGTGGTGCGATCCGCCCTACGTGCCGGCCGCGCCGGGGCTGCGGGCCGCCGCTGCCACCGTCGGACGGGCCGGGCCGG
>JASVER010000060.1:5340081-5408331 GCA_030449065.1 Oceanodroma leucorhoa | reverse complement strand
CGGGGTTCCCCTGGGGCTGAGGGGGGCCGGGGTCCTCAGTGGCTAAGGGGGGGGGCAGGCCTGGGGGGCCCCTGTGGCCGAGGGGGTCGGGGTTCCCCTGTGGCTGAGGGGAGGCCGGTCCCAGGGGTCCCCTGTGGCTGAGGGGGGGACTGGGCCTGGGGGTCGGTCCCCTGTGGCTGAGGGGCGCTGGGCTTGGACACCTGGGTCCTCTGTGATGGGGGGGGCGGCACCCCTGATGAGGGGGGCTGGGATGAGTGGTCCCCCTGTTAACCTGGGGGGAGGTTGATGTGACTGGACCCCCTGTTATTTGGGGGGGACTGGGATGACCAGAGCCCCCTGTTACTGGGCGGTCTGGTGTGACTGGGCCCCCCTGTTATGTGGGGGGTGGGGGGATGCCCCTATCATGCCTGGCTCCCCGGGGGCTGTGGAGCCGGGGGCTTGCCAGCACCCAGGCACCAGGGTCCCCGCCGTGGGGCTGGGGAGGGGGTGCGAGGCAGGGCAGGAGCCATCGATTGGGGCCCTGCCTGCCCTGCAGGCTGCTCCCTGCCTCGCTTCCACAGTAGTGAGGGACTGCTTCTGCTTACCCCGTCTGTGGATGTTGCTGGTTAAAAGCCTTCAATGAACTTCTKTTTCTGGTCATTATCTGCTAAAGTTATTCCTGGCATCTAACTGACACCTTTGGTGCACGCTGGGCTGGTTTGCTGTTGTTCCGCCTGTTTCTCTTTATAAACTTTTGCAGTGTTGGAAGATTCTTTATCCCTGTCTTTTCCTGATGGAATGGCTTTTGGAAAGTCAAGTTATCCCCTTATGCMGTGTGCTTGTGGAAGGAAATAATGGAAAACCCCCTGTTTGGGAATATTAAAGCTGGAGGGGGTGAAGACACCTGGATCGCAGTGTTGGGAGTTAGTCATCAGCGTGGAATTGATTCTTAGGAAGTCGTCTTATTTGCAGGAATAAGCATGGCTGGTGCGGCTTGGAGCATGCTTTGGTCTTCCAGTGTTTAGACCATGGGTTAGCTTGGGTTAGCTTTCAGAGTGTGAAAAGAAATAGTAATGCTTGGTGGAATGCATGTAGAGAAGAGGGGTCACTGAGATTTTCTGCCTAATCTGAATGAATTTGGAAAACTGAAATGGGTTTGTACTTTTACAGCTCTTTTTAAAAAGCAGAAACATTTATCCAGTTGAGAAGCTGGAAAAGTACAAGGAAGGATCAGGTCTCTGTTTCTAAATTCTGAAAGTGAAACAGTGTTGGTGGGGCCATCCCTCCTTCCATAGGGCTTTGTGCTTCACGTGGACAGGACCGTAGTGAGGAGCTGCGGGATTTAATTTTGTTSTTSTTGTTGTTAGCCGGCAGAGCTGTGCTTAGTGGGGTGTACTGATGCACGCATCCTTTTGCTGGATAGAAGGGAATGTGCTTTCTTCCAGTATTTCTGTAGTTCTCTGAGCAATCCTGATGAGCTGTTGTGCACAYGCAAAGCCAACTTGCGGATTAATCTGCTGCAGATGAGGAAATTGGTGTTTTGTCAGGGAAGGGCTGGTCAGGCCCCTCCTGGAGAACCTGAAGTTGTCCCAGTGCAGCTCTTGGTTTTCCTCCAGATGCATCTTGTGATGGTTGATTGCCCTGAAGCAGGGTGTGCAWGGCACAGAGTGTCTGGATTCAGAGAGTCCCCCATGTTGCAAGTGGATGTGATGGTGCATGAGAACTATATTTGCAAAACACTTTCCCATAAAGTGGGGAAGAAGCAGGGAGGATACCAGCACTACAGGGAAAAAACGTGACACAACGGAGTGCTTTGTTTTAATCTAGTGTAAAAGCCTTGAAGAGTAAGGTGAAGAGTGGGCAGGAAGGAGGAGGTAGTGTCATACAGCTGGCTTAACCCTCTGTTAATTAGTTGTGCTCTAATTGTGACAGAGTAAAACCTCTTGTTTTGTCATCACTTTGCAGTTGCCTCCTATTCAGTCAATAATATCTGGGGTGGTTCCTTCTAGGTAGCCAGGGTTGAGCAAGTAAGTGYCTTCTGCAACTTTTTTATTTTGTTTCTTCCAAAGCAGCTGGAGGAACTCGACGGGGCCACACAACCAAAACTCCTTGTCTCGAGGGAGGCTTTCCCCGCTGCTCGCCACCCTTCGTGCTGGACCTCACAGCCCCCATCAGCGCTTGCTTGCAGAGCCGTTGGTGCCAGGTAACCTCTTTCTTTTGGGCGTTGCAGGTTGTGGAGCATCTGTGGGCGCAGTTGGGTTTGGGAAGGTCGCCTGGCAGTGAGACCTGACAGGCCRGGAGCTGGGAGCGATGGTTTGTTTACTCAGTTCAGCCGCAGCAAAAGCGGCACGTGGAACTGCGTCCGGACTGAAACCTCATTTGATCCTTACTCTCTCCCTTGACTGTTGCGATGCAGCCAAGGTAGTGTGTTTACTCAGTCTTGAAGGACTAGGGAAAAGGCCTCCCTGCTCAGGTCTGCGCTCCTGCCATCTCGTCCCCATCCTTTTCCTTTGGTATGAAAGAARGCCACCCGGCAGTTACCTGTGCTGACACTGAACTTTGTTCTGTTTGCTGACGCGGGCTCTCCTACCTCTAAAAACACAGTTCATAGAACTTGCATAAGTTGCTTTCCCAATGTGATCATTTGATCCGAGTGGTGAGATTACTTTATACATGCTATTGTTGAGAGTGAGTCACGAGCCCTGCAGTGACAGGTGCGCCTCTGCCAAGATTGTTTTTTTATAGAGTTTGAAATTTCATATATCAGAACAAATAATTACAGGCTGCTCGTAATCTCTTGCTGCTTCTCCCTAAGTAAACATTCAAGTCCATTGTGTGCTGCTGATTGGTCACGGAATCCAGAAAGAGCAGAAGAGGAGCACTTGTATTTCCTGTGGCTTCTCTAGGGCCACAGATCCAAAGTGTGGCTGAGTTTGACCTGCGGTGGCAGGTTATTGTGGTGTTCTTGCTTAGTTATCGGCCACTTCTGGGCCTCCAGTTATTCCTTTGCAAGGAATAACATGAATTATTGACTAATTTTCCTTTCTGTTCTCACTGTAGGGAGTAGGAGRTGGGAAGGTTCGGAGTTAAAGATGGGGTTGGATTTTTCTCCTCGTAAAATCTGGCTCTGGCAGTGCGTGTGCAAGACTGCCGGGAAGGTTTAATAACCAGCTTGGGGAGTTGGTAGGTCTGTCTTTGCAGTGCTGGCAAGTATGCTGGGTCTTGCTGCGTGGTTGCTTGTGAAATGCATCTATTGACTTGCTTTCAYGGGTCGTTGCTAGCATCTCTCCGTTTTAACTAACTCCAAGCTTTGGAGGAGCAAGCTGATAAAATGCCTGTAAGGATTGTGCAAGCCCTGGTTGTGTAACAGGGCTGTATGCGTAACCGCTGGAGGTAAGAGGAATGGCTCGTGTTACGAAGGGAAAGAAAAATCCTGTGTCAAGTATCTTCTGTTTATGTTGACCGTACTAGGGTGGGAGTGTGGAGTTGGAGAGCTGCAGTTTTTGCAATTCAGGATCAGCCTTTCAGCCTGTGACCCCACTTATTCCCTGCCTGACTTGTTTATTATCCTGTTGCCTCATGTCCCTTTTTGGCACAGGGATATCCGCTTTGAGTACAGGATTGATGTTCTGGTGCAYGCGGTTGTGTGTGATTGCAGGGAACTGGGCTGAGTAGTTGTCTGTATTTCACAAGTGTTCAAAAAAGTAAAATACAGCTCAGGTTGCCTTACCCATAGCAGGCAGAGGGGCTCACAGGGTGACTGCACACACTTCTAATAGGGCAGCCCGATGTGAAGCCTGGGTCTGGGACCAGGAGGACAGCTCTCTTGCTGAGTTACCACGTGATGTAAGGATTGCACAGTAACACCTCCTTCCCGTATAGCAATGTAGGAGACAGGCATGTAATGTCTGAAAAACTCTCACATCCTCAGAGGAAAGCTACCTTATAAATACAAAATGTCCCGATTCCATGCAAACAGTGCTTGGTTTTCTCTAAATAAATAAATTCCCAAAACATACGTTCCAATTGGAGGTCTTTACAGTTCTTAAATCTTTACAGGTTCTATTTAACCATGTGCCTCTGATGCTCTTTCAGCTGTTAGTTTCAAAGGAAAACCTCCCAAACGAGAACAGCATTAGAGGGTTTTGCTGTCCAAACTCTTCCCGGTGGAAGAGGTCAAAGTCTGTGGCTACCAACCCTGTCCGTAGTGCTYCCTTCCCTGTATTGGCTGCAGGTAAAATCACAGCTTGTCACACCAACCCTCAACAAATGCAGGCAGGGGGTAAGCAAACGGCCAGTTTGGAGGAGGATGGTTTTCATTGAACTTCCGCCTGTGGCAGCATTGGGTACAACACTTGCAGAAGGGGCTGCTGAAAAAATACCGTCTTCCCCTCTTGATCTTAAAAAAAACTTCAGCAGGACCTGAACCATGCAAAACACAGGCCTGAATGGGTTGCTCCTGTGATTTTGCAGCATAGGCCCTCTGAGCAACTGGTTTGACTGAGTAGTGCCCACAGTAGTTGGCAAAAGGGTGGTCTAAAACTCCTGCAGACTTGTCCCAACTCCCRAATATTGGCGGTGTTGAGACCCCTGTTCCACTTTCAAACGATGCCTGAAGCACAATGCACTGATTTTGTCCCTCCCTGGGAAGGGAGGCTAGGCAACAGTATTAGTTAGCAGGGGGGTTCAGTTTACCTGCTGTTCTCAGGTTTTGTTTAGCCTGTAATCCTCAACACTTGTTTTTCTGTGCTGGCTCATGTTAATCTGCGTGAAGGAAGGTGTTCAGGTGCCTAAGCTGGTGAGATGCCTCACATCCTTGTTTAAAGGTTGAGACAGGCTTTTACCTGGTGAAAGGAAGTGTGCAAACTGAGTAATTCTGGGTTGCTTTCTTTTAAAGCAGCTTGGCAAGTTTGAATTCATTTCTGTGTTGGATAATGCCTTAAGTCCTTTGGTTCAGTGTACTGGGATTACTGCATAGCCCCACCTTGGTATATCTGTAGGGTAGAGTTGCTTTCTGCCTCAGTAAAACCGCTCCTCTTCTTGTTCTCTTCCTTGCTTTTACAGCTGCTCTGCTGTCCTTGAATAAGACCTAWTGGCCAGAAAAAAAATCCAAGTGTGACAGCAAAAGCTCAAATATGCAGTATTTCAAGCTCCAGACTGACTGATGCACACTTCGYGTCTGTCTCGTGCCTAAAATAGAAGTTCTGCCGACATCTGAGCCGGTGTGTCAAGGTCTGGTTGGAAGAGACCTTGCACAGCGAGAGTAATCTGTTCTGTTTCACCAAAAAAACCCAGCTTTTTAGTTGGATRTGTGTTTCTTACCCCTGCTCGAGGTGTTCCTGCAGCCAAGTCCTCTGTTTAGACTGGTGTTTCTGAGTTGCTGGAAGTGCTGAGAGGCCCATGGAGAGTTGCTTTCCCTCGTATTGTGTGAGARAGACTCTGCTGCTTTCCACCCTTCTTTATTGAGCTGTTGGTGGTTAATGGGAAGTTGTGGGATGTGCTGGGATTTTTTTTGGAATACGTGGGAAGGAAGTGATACAGAAGTGYTAGGCATAGTGAAAGCCAAACCTCGTTGTCGCAGGCACTGATGAAAGTCAGCCCTGGATCGCTGCTCGTTATCGCTGTGATGAGGAAAGCGTGCCTTTGGCTCGCTGTGTGCCGTGGCCGCCCTGTTTCACAGCGAGCACCAACGCGGGTGCTCGAGCTGAGGCTGATGGGGCGAGGAAGCCGTGAGGTTTCCCACCGTGACTTTTTTCCCCAGTGCAGCCTCCAGGAGCCCAGGAACTCGGCTGTAGGGTGAGCCCACCCAAAGCAGGGAGCCTGTGCAGGCCAGACCAAGCACGGCCACTCATCTGGCCGGACCAAAGGCCTCTTATTGAGGGGAAATGCGATCTCTGGGCAGCAGAGCTACAGAGAAAAGGCTAATCCAAGGGCTGTTGAAGGCAATGTTAAATAACCTGGATCTGAGCRCCAACTTCAATGGTCTGCTTTTGTTTTGGAAAGGACCACTTTTCTTGCCAGGTCTCCTTTTACKAAAAAGAAAAGGAAAAAGAGCTAATTTGAGACTTGCCGAGACTGGCACAGGCTGATGTAAACAGAATTTTTTACTCTAATCGGTTGCATTCATACCTGAAGAGGAATGAGAGAAGATCTATTTTTGCCCCAAGGGTCTCCTGGCCTAATACCACAYGCTAGCACGCAGGAAAGTCTTCCCTGCAGTGGGATTCAGAAGAGCAGGCACAGGATTACGGGCAGAAATGCCATCTCCGCCACAGCCCTGCTCTCTTTCTGCTGCTGCTGCCTCTCCCCCTTCCTCATGGGCTCACGTCCGTGGGGCTCCTCTTCCTGACACACATCAGTAACCTGCCTGTCTTGTATCTTTAGTGGGTGAAAGAAGAAAACCCTTTGCCGGTCACRAGACTGCATTCCTGTTTGTAAGCAAGTCTCTTCCTTCTCCTCCACTGCTACCGCTGTGCGGAGCAACGGGGGCTCGCCACGGCATCCTTTTGGTGCTGCCGTCTGTGCGAGCTCTCGATGAGCTTTGCAGACACCTGTGAGATGGTTTTCTTTTTTTCSTCCCAGGTGTTTTAGTTGTTTTTTAAGTTAGTTTCTATTTATTTTACTGTTGTTTCTAAAGCTTGGRCTGCAGGTTAGTGCTGTACAAAGAGAGGGAGTTCCCGTCTGCTTTGGCTGCTCATTTCCACGCTGTGTCTCACCTCTGTCCTGAAGCTGTCTTTTGGGGCTGTGCCGTGATGGCAGTGGAGATAACTGATCTCTGGTTTAAAACTGTGGGGTTTTTTTTAAGGCTTCTTCTTGAGGCTGATCGTGTCCCTGATCTGTGTTGTGCCATGGTGCAAGGATGGTCAGCACGACAGAAGGGGTAATCCCTGGGGCAGGCCAGGCACGTGGTGGGGAGGAGAGTCTGGTCACCAACCTGCACCTAGGGAATTCGGGTTGGTCCTTCTCGATCAGAAAGGTGGCTCTTGCAGATCCTGTGGTAATGCTGACATCCYCAGTCGCACAGAGCTTCCAGCGCTAGAAATCGTGACAGCTGTGCTTCTGCTTTGTGCACTAATGCAATGCTTGTGCTGAGTCAGAGACACGAGGGTCATCATCACGTGGCTGCAGAGAGCAAGAAGAGTGCTCTGCCAGGTCGGCTCTGCCAGCAGTGCCCCTTTGTCCCCTTCCCCGGCGTGGCTGTGCAGGGCTCTTACTGGGAGTCTGAACTGGAGAAAGCCAGTCTGCAAGAACCGGTGGCTTTTTGAGTGTGTGTTGCTGGTAGAGCTGGTGGTGACTTGCATGGATTCCCGTTTACAAGAAACTGGAAAGCTGTCCTTCGGTAAGTGTCCTCACTGGATGTGAATGGCCTGGCTAGCACGGAGGGACTGGGCGCTCCAGGGCTCGCGTCGGCAGTGTGATGGTATTGCTGTGAGATGTGTGGCGAGCTCATTCCTGCAGGCATGATTTGACTTAACTGGCTACCTGGTGTCCCTGCTAGCAATTAGCTGAGACAGCCTGGACCTTGCTGCGGGCTGGGGAAGGCTTGGCTGCCTGCGCCCTGCTGAGCTCCCTTTGAATGGTGCCTGGCACTGGTGCGAGTGTCGGGCAGAGGGTGACTAGTGGCATTGCACGCGTTTATAACACTCAATTCCTCCTTGGACTCGGTTGTCATAAATTTTAGCATGCRTATATTGCAAAATAGAGCTGCTGCCTGCAGCTCCTGTGTTTATCTGCAGGTTTCTGAAGGATGCTGATGCCACTTGGTTCCCATTGGGAAARCTGTGGCTGTTTCAATAAGCTCAGGGGCATGGGAGATGGGGCTGCAGCCTCTGCTGCCCCGTGCCAGGGCAGGCAGAGTCCGCAGGGCACAGCGGGACTCATGTCTATGGCCGCAGGAGTGTGCGGGGATTGTGGGGAGCCCTCTCTGCTGTGTCGGGGGTTTCTTGGTGCTACAGGCTGTGATCAGCTGGCTGGCTGGAGCCTGGAGATCGGTTACGGGAGGTGGGAGTGCTGAGCAGCCCGGGGCTGTGCTTGGTCAGCARTCTTCCTTCTCCTTTCCCTCTCACGTGAGCAGGGCTGATGCCGTGGGTCATGGCGTGTTTATGATGGCACAGGGCAGAGGAGAGTCAAGCACAGAGTTTGATCACTTATTTTTGGAGCAAGAGTCACAGGCTGCAGTCCTGGGCTGGGACCGGGAAGTCAAATTGTCCYGAGATACTTGAAACTCATCACAAACATTATATAAATAACAGGCTAATTCAACTCAAAGAGCCAACTTCCTCCCCARATAGCCAACTTAGCTTCAGAGACAAGGCTTTTTGGTCACTAGAAGATATTACAGTGTGACTCGCAGAAACATCCTTGTATTTGGCAGAAAGGGAGACCTCCCAGCCATGTTTCATGACCGTGATGCTGTGCCTGCCAGTTGGAGTGGAGAGCTCCAGCGTGCTTTTGGGGGCATCTGCCGCACCAGCTCCTAATGCTGCCGTYGGCTGTGTGCAAGAGAAGGAGGAGAATAGATCTCTTTGAGTTGCTGACCCTTTGGCTTTTAGGGCACTCCCCATCGTGCCTTGTTTGTTGTAATACTATTTTTATTTATATTTTAGTATTTCTAACGCTGTGACRTGATAGCACCTTTAGTTCATGTGGAAGTTGTGGGGGATTTGAGGATGCCTGGCACTGACAGTGCTTCCAGTCCTTTGCTTCAGAGATGTGCATGAGTATTAAGAATACATTTTTTTAATATGAGAAGGAAGTGCATCTATTTGGCAGGATGGAGATGTGCAGAGAGGTTCCCTGGTGATTGGAATGATTGCGAGCTGCCGCGTAGCAAGCAAATTCCCAGGTTTAGAAGCTGCATTCAGAGGCTGAAAAGCTGTGTTAAAATATAACATCGCTTGATTGCAGTCTTTCAAAATGTTGTGACTTTTCTGTGTGACGTAGATGCCTCACATCTCGGCTAAGACTGATTGCTTTACACCAGATACTGTGTGCATAAACAAGGATCCAGGAACTGGAGCCATGATTAAAAAAAAAAAAAAGAAAAGAAAAAAGGGAAATGGAAGTCTGTCTTATCTTGATTGAAGGTATAATAAACATTGGGGGTAAAATAACTACCCTTGAAACTGGTGTCAGGGGAACTTTTACTTCTGCATGATAAATTTCTTTTCCTCCCCATCCCCTTAAAAAAACCTGTGTGATTATATTGGGGTCCTTCCAGAGACTGCAGGATTTCCAGGATAGCTAAATTCCAAGTAAGAATCAGGTTTCTTTTCACTGAAAGTTAGAAAAGGACATGTRTTTGAAAAAGAATTGCTGTGAACTTCTGGAAAATAATTGTTACAGCCAACTAGGCAAGACTGAGATAAATTGAGGAATAATCTTCCTGTGCTAGGTGAAGTGAGTTAAGTAAATAGTTCCTGAGTTATGACAACCCTTTAAAAAAAGAAGTGTGAGGTCTAATTCCACATCCTTTGCCTTTCTCTTGCCATATCTAAGCAAACCTTTTCCTAAGGGTGGGGATGGTGAAGGGAGAGCAAAAAGAAAAACCTGTAGCTAGGACATAGGACTCGAATAACTAAATGTCCAGGACCAGATGGAGCCCATCATCAACATTAAAGCAGTTCTTGTGTCTTTGGTTCCATCACTAGAGAACGACTGTGTTTCCTTCCAGGGTTAAAGGTCAGTATGTAACCTTTATGCTATGGAGACTTGTGAATGAAAAGAGGAGACCAAACCAAGACTCTCGTCTGTGCACCAGACCCGTAAGCCTCCAGAAATGGTGCTCTTCCCTCCGGCTGTGGGTGTGGGGAGTGAGCAGGTGGTCCAGCTGCAGCTGGAGGGTTCCCCTTTGAAGTGCTGGAGAGCTGCAGCGTGGTGAAGGCCGGGAGACGGTCTGGATTCCTCCTCCATGTCTGTCCATGCTGCATTCCCAGGAGCTKCCCTCCCGAGGATGCCTCCTTCCAAGGCATCGCTGCTTGGGAGAGCAGACCACCTCCGGAGGCTTGAAAAAGCAAAAACCCTCGTGGCTGCTGTTGTTCCTTCCGCTCTGGGAGGCCAGAAGCTCTGCTGCTTTGGGCACGGCAATGAATTGTTGCTGGAGACATAGCCTTCGCCTTGCTGATTAGCCCGGGAACTCATTCTCTTGCCCTGTGTAAGGGCAGCTGGCGAATATCCATGTCTGAGCTATGTGGAGCTGGGAGGGGAATTGCTGTGGGGCCAGGCATGTGCAGCTTGTGTGCRTTCCACCCTGGGCTGGCTGCTGCCCACTGAACACGTGTCTAGCTTGAAACTCTCTTCCAAGGGATGCTGCTGTGCTCTGTGCAGGGAGGCTTTCCTAGGGCTGCGAGTGCTGGGTTTGGTGCTCAGAAGGGAAAGGGTGGAGCTCCTGCCCAAAACCAGCTTAGCGTGGTCTCCATCAGCCTTGGGTTTTTTCATGGCTTCCTCTGAGCAAAGGTTTGTCGTTGCCTTATGTGCCGTGGGAAGGGATTTGTGAAGGCAATAAACCAGCAGTGTTTTCCCCCCCCACCAGTGCGTTCCCTCGGTGTCAGTTGCTAGACCTGCTCCTCACTGATTTACTGGAACCCAACACGGAGGAGGAGAGAGACCCTGCTGGGARCTGTGCATTGTTGGCAACTAAGCTCCAGTTGTGGAGGCTTTAACTTAACAGTTTAGTCTACAGTTGTACAGAAATAACACCYAGCTCTTGCTTGGCTCTGAGATCCAGCGGTGGAAAGCCTGTCTGCAAGGGAGGGAGGACAGGCTGACCTGCCTGATGGAGAGGAATGAGCAATTTGCTTGTCTGTAGTTGCATCACTAACATTTTTCTTCCACCCTCCTGCTTAGTGTCATCTCTGGGAATCTAATGGGAAGCTTTGCAATGGTGTTTTAGTGCCCTTTGTAGTACAGTCACTTGCCAAGTTCTCCACTGAATTAAACTTCTTGTAGGGCTGAGAGCTGGTTGGGCTGCAAAAATACCCAGGAGCCCACCCACGATCACTGCCAGGTGGCTGTGGACTTCTCCCTCCACTCCACAGGGCTGCCTTTTATAGCTTGTGGCAGGGTACTTTGTGTTCTCCGGAGCTGGACTTTTCCTTGGTGGAGTAACAACAAGGGGTTCTTATTTGCTGAAGGCCGTACTTGGTCTCCCATGTTAGTGCTCCCTAAGCATCACCTTCCCTTTTCTTCCCAGCTCCTGAATGCATTCAGTCATTTTTATTTCTCAGCCCAGGCACAACTTGGAGTTTGCTGCTTCTCTTTCAGCCCCCCAGGAAAACTGTCTGGGAGCTTTTCTGCGGCAGGCACAGGTTTGCTGAACAGGTTACCTCTCCCCTCAAGGCTCAGCCATGGGCCATATCCTTTCTCTCCATTGGCACCCTCACGGCTCTGACTCACTTTTCTGTGTGCAAGTTAAAATGTCCATGGTCTCCTGGGTTGGCAGGATGCCCAAGTACAAGAAGAGAGTCACTTTGCCCTTACAAATCAAGTTTTGAGTTAATTATCTGTTTGCTTGGACAGAGTGTGTCCTTGTGTGTTGGGAAGATAATCTTGTGATCTGGACTAGGGTCAGAGGAGTTCAGAGCTTTGGCAGAGCAGCGGGAGGGAGGGAGTGATGGGTGGCTCCCCAGGGGAAGGGCAGGGGCCATAGGGCTAGTTGGGGACTTGAGGGCTGGGTGCCCATCCTTGCGCTACCGCGGACTCTGGGTATGGCCGTGGGCAAGGCACAAGTCACTTAAACTCTGCCTTGGCAAGTGGAAGGGAGTAATTCAAGGAGTTGGAAGTTAAACTGGGGAAGATAGTGGAGGGGACTGGGAAGCCAGAGGCCCAAAAAGAGGTGGATAGTAAATCCAGTCTGCATGCGGAGGTGGATAGTAAATCAGAAGTATTCATCACTTGTGTTGTAACGACCTAGTGTGGGGCTGCTCACAGAAGTACCATGCCACAGTCCTGCTCTGCAGTTTGTAAGCCCAGCAGTAGGTCTGGGGCATCGTGTCACCTTGTGGAAAGGAGGGAGAAAGCCCCAAATCTGTGGGGTGACTGGAAGAGTGGGGTCTTCCCCCACTAACACCCCATGGGCTTCGTGGTGAGTAGGGGCTTTAGTAGAGGCTGACCATGAGTCCCTGTTGAGTTTTGCTGGGGTGTTAGTAGGAGCCAGGTTGGGCTTCCTGGCTGGAATGGGGGGTTGCTCCGATAGTGCTGGTGGAGGGGGAGCAGAAATCACTTCTGGTGGATCAGCGTGGATGCAATGGGAAGGGAAAAGCTTGGTGGGACAGTGAGATACCTTGGGACGCAAAAGGATTTCACAGTATTATGGTGCAGAGCCTCTCTCCAAAGAGTTGTTGGGCTGCCTTGTGCTCCTAGAAGTAAACGTATAGTGGAGAGGCATGCTCTGAATGTCCCTTAATGCTCTTCTGTTCTTCTGTGGGACTGTGTGACTGCTGGTGTTCATTTGTTTTTCCTTGCTTACAGTGACTCGGACCATCATGGGGGATGCCGGCATGGAAGCGAACATCTCCCCTCCCGACAGCGCTGCACAGCAAGACTCTCTCTTCAGCATGACGGACGTGTTTCTCATCTCACTCATCACTGGGCTTTTTACTTACTGGTTCTTATTCCGCAAGAAAAAGGAGGAAGTCCCAGACCTCCCCAAAATACAATCAGTGTAAGTAACAACTCTCGGGCAGCATGGCATGAGTGTAGCTTTCCATCTTGCTTATGGTGGGTCCTTGGAGGCTGTGTGGGAAGTTCAGCTGGGTTCTGGGAGGTCCCCAGGCGAGGCGACTTAGTCCCAAAGTGCATTTCTCTCCTGTTGCGTTCCTTCTGAGCTGTTGACATCGCAATGCAGAAATCACCACGGAAGAGACAGGCTGCAGTTCTGCCTTACCCCACCGTGTGGCCCAAATCTGTAATTTGCCTTTCCCAAGCAAGGCAAGAAAAGGCAAGGCAGAAAAGCCCCTGGCTGTACTGCAGAACTTTTAAGGATTGCTTTGGCTGTTCTCTGTATTTTCTGATAAAAGTCATATTTAGATAAATTTGGAGAAAGGTGGACTTGCTCTTAAGCAGGTTTCCTATCGGAAATCTTATCCACCCTTAGCTATGAGGAGAAGAAATAGTCTTGGGGAGCTGGGAGATAGTTCCTGGGCATGAACTGCTTGGCAGCTCTTGTGAAACTTGCATGGCTTTGATGATGCCAGGTTACCGCAGCAGCGGGAGACTAGATTTGGAGAGGGAGAGGTCCTTGTTCCACCCCATCTTCTGCAAAGGGCTTAGGGCCAGGAGCAAGCCGCGTTGGTGGAGATCTGGGTGCATTTAGTTCCTTGTCTCAGTTATATATCAAACTTAACATCATTTTTTTGCTGGGCTTTTTATCTCATTCCTTCTGTTTCCTCCTGAAGCATTGGTAAGAGCAGTAAAGAGGTTTGAAACCCACTGCAGCAGAGACCGTAGGAGCTGGCATTGTGCAATACCTTTCCCTTCGGTCTCCTGGCATCTGTCCCCTGTGTGGGTGCAGTTTGCCCCAGAGAGAAGGCCAGCCTCAGCCTTAGCCCAGCTCTGCACTTTCCAGTATTAGGCCTTTGCAGAAGGTAACCACACAACAAAGATGAATCGTCTGGGTTTGTAATGCCGGCTGCAAATTCACTGCAGGCTCCCCYGGTCCTGAGCGGTTGGTTGTGAGGCCATGCCACGAGGAGGGGAAAAGCAATGGCTGGCTGCTCGCAGTAGGTTCAAGATTTAACACAGAGTTGCACCAGCAAGGCGTCCTGTATGAGGTGGGTTTCTCCCTGTGGCACTTAGCGGCTGCTGCTCTGGCAAGAAATACTTGTCAGTCCTTCATTTCAAAGTGTTACAGCCTGGTGTGGAAAGAAACTGTGGCAGGACCTGTCCGTAGGCTGCTCAGATGAGGATGTTTAGTGATAAGCGAAGGCACTTCAGGGGATTGATGCTCCTGTTACCCTATGTGTAAAAGCTAAAYTGAACACAGCAAGTGGTTGTGGGTCTGTTATCTCAGACCTGTGTGTCCACCTTAGTGGGTTATGCTGCTTTCAGTTTTCAGGGCTCGTTGTCCAGYGTTTGTGTTGTAATTCAGGTCGTAACTGAAAAGGAGCAGGTTCGGTCTTATCGTTTCCACTTTGGTCAGATCATGACCCTCTCCTCTGGTGGCAGAGCCCTCTACTTGAAGGCATGCCTGGGATGCCGGATCTGTTGTGAAATCCCCAGGTGATGGAAAGAGTAGCACACAGCTGGGAGCAAACCCTGAGGCAGGCTGCACACACTGATGTTGCAGGAGGATGGAAAGTGAGTTTTCTGGCTGGGGGTGGTTGAAAAGGAAGAAATGTCCCTGGCTGCGGTACCTTATGCAGACAGGTGTGCGTGAGGCTGGTGGCAGCCTGCCTATCTGTGCCTGCTCGGCTTTACCTTAGGAATTTGTTTTGTTGGATCGGTTGGACACTTTCCCTCTCATGCCGGAAAGAGAGGGCTGTATCAGTGCGTGCGGTTGCCTCTGGAGACTGTAACGAGAATGGCTGCCTTGCGGCGAGCGCTAAGCTGGCTGGAGAAAGAGCACTATCGGTCTGAAATTAGATCCTGACACGGCACAGATCGACTGGGAGAGCTCCCGTGCTCGCTGTCCTTGTGACTGTTTCCGCCCACCACCCGTCACGTGCAGCTCTCCCAGAGGCGGTCGTGCCCTTGCCCAGAAGTCACGCCGCAGAGGGGCTTGCTAACCACCCCGGGTGCGTGTCACCGCCTGGTTCTGCTGCGGGACCTCAGCACGTGGGCTTCCATCTGAGACTGGCCGGGGGTTTTGGCTTTGAGCTGACTCACGGGAATCTTGCCTGCGTTTCCTGAGTGGGGTCCGTGCTGCCTTCCCCATCTGCATGGGGTCCGTGCTGCCTTCTCCATCTGCGTGGGAGATGGCTGGCAGGGAGCACTGTGCGACTGCTCCTTGCCAGAGCTGTGGAAGAGCAGCACCTCCCATCACCCGTAACCAGGGGGGAGAGACGAGGTTGCTCTGGACCTTGTCTGACACAACTGCATTTTGGAAAAGTGACAGCCGGGCAGGTGAAGAATGAGAGGAGRCTTTGAAGTAGTTTCTCCCCGTACATTAAGCCTGACCCCGGCATTGCCTGCTGCAGCCCTGCTGTGGCCACTGTAGCAAGCTGGTCTGAGGGCAGCGTGGACCCGTAAGCTGAGGCTGTGGCTGGTGGCACATCCATCCTCTGGGACGGAGACAGCAACTTCCTGCAGCTTTTGCAGCGTTATTTTATGGGACACTTGGAGTCAGGAGGGAAATGAGTGGGGAAAACAAGCCTGTTCAGCCTCGGGTTTCCTTCCCTCCTGTCATTCTTGAGTCTGGGGTGGAGTTTCCTTTCTGATTAACAAGGAAATCGGCAAGATACAGGATCACGCTGTCAGCCGCTGCCTGTGGCTGGCTGGACAGCARGCTGGTCCATGGGCAGGCAGGGACAGACCCATCTGCAGGCAGGGAAGCTGTCCCGTACCTGTGAAGGCAGAGRGCCCTCGGCAGGGCTGTCTCTGGCTGAAGTGGAGAGCCTTGACCTTAAGAGGTGTTGCTTTTCTTCAGCACGTTCTCTGAAGCTCTGTCTTGACTCGCCAAACTGTCCTGAACTGCTTTATCTGAGGGTGACAGTTTCTGTCACGTCACTTTGGCTCTCAACTTCAGCTTCAGCCTCGGAAGACTAGAGAATGAAAGGGCTGAACAGCAATTCAGACACRTCACGATGGCCGCTGCTTTAATGGGTTTGCTTGCAACATGGGAGAGTGCAAGCAGAGTCTCTGACCTGAACACAGCGTCCAGCACCTTGGTGCCCTCCTGGGGTTTTCGGGAGCCGCCGCTGAGCAGCACGCYTCGATGAAGCCACGTCAGCTCTGCAGGGTCTCCAAAGGAAATGCCGCTGCCGCAACTGCCCTTGATTGTGGAAGAACAGATGCACGGTCAAAATACCCCATTCTGGATGGCATCTGGGCTGGGTTCACTCCGCGTGGCTCCACCAACCCGTGTGTCCTGGGAACAGTCACGACTTTGCCCCGACGGTGCATCTCTGGGTTCAGCTGCCGCTCGGGCGCTTGCTGATCCCTTACCCTGACAGCCAAGCGGAGCTGTTCTCCTGCCCGAAGCCCCCAGAGAAGGGGCAGAGCCCAGCCTATGCAGGGGCTTGCTGCGTGCAAGATGTCCTGTACCTGCATTGCGTAACACGCGTGCGTGGGGCAGGCCAGGATCCCGCCGATTGAGGATTGCTTGCGTTTTGACCGTTTTCAGACTTAATTGAAACCACCGGAGCAGCCTTTCCCGCAGCCTGCTCTGCAGATGTCATTAGGGAGAACGGCTCTCGATCGCCACGCAGCCGTGGCCACCGTGCTTCCTCGCGGTGGCATTGCTGGGGAATGCACTAATTTATTTTTRTTCCTTGGCTGCGCCTCCTCTGCGTGTTTCACAATCGCAGATTTCTTTCCTTTCTCGTGTCCCCGCTCCAGAGTTGTGCAGACTGTTGCCCTGGGGAGCCGGARGCGAGACAACGACTGGTACGCTGGGTGTCATCCCCTCCCTTCTCCCCCCATCTTTAACATTGTTTGGGGCAGAAATCGGCTTATCTCTATTCTGCAGCTGTAGAGAAATCCATTCCCTGGTGCTTGTAGGGCTTCCTGTGGCAGGAATTGCTCCAACTCCTTAGCCTGATTAGCTCTCTTTGCTGCCTGYGTGTGTGTT
This sequence comes from Oceanodroma leucorhoa, assembly GCA_030449065.1. Taxonomy (NCBI): domain Eukaryota; kingdom Metazoa; phylum Chordata; class Aves; order Procellariiformes; genus Oceanodroma; species Oceanodroma leucorhoa. Next base: position 5,391,626 of record JASVER010000060.1, on the reverse strand, counting down.
AGAGAGAGAGAGAGACTACCTCTAATTTAATTTAATAGGATCCTGAAGAGAACAAACTCCTTTGAGCTGGCTCCGTAATGGCACTGCCATAGTTACCCGTAGCGTTGCTCACGCGGTGTCTGGAATCATTTCATTCAGCTACAGCATCGACTTTTTTTTTTTTTTTTAAAAAAGAATATCTATAAAAGCAGCTGTGGTATAAACAGTTTCCAAGGTAACAAGGCTGGGGGAGGGTTTTGTGTCCCGTCCCCCTGCTCCACGCGGATGGGAGAGGGACGTGTGCTGCAGAGGATCCTGGGAGGTTTGATTCTCCACTCCTAATTCCTTTCTGCCACTGCTGCCAGATGTTGCAGTTTCTCAGGACTGTGCGGATCCACTCGGTAACTTCCAAAGCCCCACCACGAGGATCTGAGCGGACAGGACCACTCCTGCTATGACCCATGCTGGGACCTTTTGTGCCGGCTCTCTTCTCCTTAACAAAAGGCTGACGCTTGGCTTTAATGCCCAGGAGGAGCAGAATGGAAAGGCCTGTGTGCGTGTTGCTCCAGAGCTAAGTTAGCTCCGTCCCCCCACACCTCCCCTTGCAGACAGACACGGCTGCCCTGCGACTCTTTGTCTGCCTCTTCCCTGCCCCGACCATGGGCTGCGTGTACTCGGCCCCGCGAGAAGAGGCGGCTGCGGCGAGGTGAGTTAATCTGCCCGATGGGCAGGCGGGATCACTCTGTCTTGGAGGGTCGCTCCTGCCACCCTAAAGCTGGGCGGAGTGGGGTGCCTCTCCCTGCTGGGGCAGGAGGAGAAGGAAGGGGAGAGGCTCTGCTCGGAGGCAGGCTGCTCCAGAGGATTCCCTGCTGTCGGTGCCCAATTTCTCTGCAGCGTCCAGGCTGCATTCTCACTTCTGGATGTACGTGTGCTTTCGGGAGGAAAGCCACAGGCATGGGAGCTTTCTGAACGAGAGGCGTTCGGCTGAGACGGAGACCTTGGTATCGTTGCTGAGCTGTTGGGAACTTCCTCCCCCCCTCCTTTTTTTTCTCCTGAAATCAAAGTGACAGAGAGCTCTGGGAGTCGCTTGCGCTGTGGGCTCTCGCCAAGGTGGGCAATCTGTACAAGCTAAAGACCTGCTCCGACAATGGAGTTAATCCCCTTTCCTCCACCTGACACTTCTTCTAACTCTCGTAGAGTCGCTGCCGTGAGCTATCTAAGCTGTAAGAGCTGTCGTTGCTGAAAACATGCTTTCTCTTCTAAGTTTTCCTGGCTGAGCGGTAAAAATGAGTGTCATTTCTGTCTTCAGCGTCTGTGCGTTTCTGCAGCTCAGATTTTCAAGCCACCCTGATGAAGCAATTTCAGGGAGTTGTGTAGCCTTTTTTCAAAAGCTAGATTCATTATTTCCTCTGTGTCTGAGCCACAGACTGTTCACCACAACACTTCAGTGCAGGGTTGCCTCCTTTGAAAACAGACAAGCTCCGTGTGCTGCACCCTTTTCTCTTCCAAAGGGTGTTTGCTGAAAGGATCTAAAACTTTTTTTCCCTTCTTTAAAAGCGTTTTGTTTAGCAGTTGACCCAACAGCTATTTCAATTGGATCTCATTTGCAGAGGGCAGTAAACCAAAGAGGTTCACCAGGGAGCCAAAAGCTAAGTGAGAGCGGAGTCTTGTGAGCTGGCCGGGGGGCAGATCTCCCAAGCCCCTGTCCCGGCGGTAGCATGGGCAGGGCTGGGGCTACTCTCTAAGGCGCTTGTGATATYCCTCTTCCCAAAGAAGCACAAATGACAACATGGGGAGGCTGTTAACTGCTGAGGGAGCAAAGTTGGGGATGCAAAGCAGCTCTCTCCTGGGAGCAYAGCCTCCTCGGGTAGCTTTTTTGGGTAGGGTTTGCTCGTCTTCAGTGCGTGCTGTATGGGGCTGTGTCAGTGCTCGGAGCTGTCAGGCCAGGCTACGGAGCTCCTTGATACCTTTGGGTAGAAAGGGGTGCTTGAAGGCATGCTTTGCTGAACGTCCCCCACCCTGCCGCTCTGTGTGTGTGTGYGCTCTGCAAATGTCTCAGCACATCCGCAGAGATCCCTCCCTCCGGGCTGCCGAGTTTAGGAAACTGTTAGCGAGCTCTGCACATTCTCACATGGGCCAGAGCCAAAACCATTTGTTTTTTGCCTGGAGGCTTCTCTCTTCCCACAGGAGACCCAGCCTTGCATTCTTTCATTGTGAAAGAGAAATGGGAACGGGTCCCACGTTCCTCCTCCCCGCTACTGAAGCTCCAATGGGGAAGACAGCAAGTGAGCTCCTGGCACTTGTCCTCCTGACTTCAAAAGACCCCAGTGCCTAATCTGACTGTAGCTAGAGCCACCTCTGCCTGTGAGGCTCCCAGGGTCTGCAGGGCTGGGTTGCTTTCACCCTGTGACGCTGAAAGTCCATGGGTGTGCTTAGGATAGCAAAGCTCTTCTGGCTCCCTACCTAATGGGGTAGCCATAGTGGTGTGAATCTCTGCCTCGATGTTTCTGATGCTGCTGCGGTTTGTCCTTCTTTTGAGATGGAGAAAGCCACCTCCCTGTGATAATACAAACTGCCTCTGTGCCGGAGGTCCGCACCGGGGAAGGAAACCCCAGTGTGGGAACGAGTCCTGCGGGACCTTGGTGGGCAGCGGTCGCCTTGCCGGAGGCTCTGTGCGTCTGATCAGCTGTGTCTGTCTGCTCTGCTGGGCTCTCCAGCTCTGGGACTCCTGTCTGGCATACTGTTTTGAGGTCGGAACAGCTGGTTTTTAGCCCTTTCTGACTTCAAGCTTGGGGAATCTGCCCTGGGGGGAATGGCTCAGGACTGATCCCTTGCTGTGGTGGGGGAAGCAGGGAGCTCTCTGTTCCTTTCTCTCCCACCATGGCTTGGCCTCTGAGGTTTTTCTGGAGACTTACTCTTGCATCGTAGCTCTAMAAGATCCTTGTAACTTGCTCAGCTGTGAAATCTCTCAGAGCAGTTGATAGAGTAAAGGTTTCCTGACACTCAAGGCTGAGTTCCTGGGCTTTGCCTGCGGGAGGATTTACCGATGGAGGTAAGGCAGGGTGTCAGCTATTCCCCTGCGCTCTTGAGAGTCCCTGGTCTGTGGCTGTGGGCAGAGGAGAAGCCCTGCAGCTGAGCGATGGGTATCCCTGTGACAGGGTAAATAAGAGTGGTCGATGGGGACTCTCACCACTTCGGGTAGCCTTCTGAGATCTGGTATGATTTGGGGGCCACTTTTTCCCCACTGGATTATTCCCGACCTTAAAGAATGAACGTGCCATCTGAAAAGAGGTTCCTCCTGTCTTTCAGAGCAGCTCCAGTGAGAGAAAGCAGCTTCATTGAGAAGATGAAGAAGACGGTAAGCTTCTTGCCCTGGCTGTGCGGGGTGCTGGGAAGGTGGGGTCGCTCGTGTCCTTCCCAATTTCCTCTGGAGACTGTCTGGCTGTCAGCAGCGGGGACTGGTTTGGATGTGGACACGTATCTACTGCAAAGAGCATCCGGAGGAAGGCCGTGTGGGCAGGCAGGAATAACTCTTTCAGTCTATGCCTGAGAGTTGTTCTTAGGGAAGAAATTGAAGTGAAAATTTGGTGCAAAAAAAAGTGTAATATGAGATGAAAGTCAGGAGGGAAATGGCAGAGACTTTAAAGTCATTGGCTGGCAGTTGTTTATCTGTGTGGTTGGTTCCCAAACTGGCTCACTCTGTTGTACACAGAACTGGCAGCTTTTGACTCCACTGGACTGGACGCAAGAGGAAGCAGAGGAAGAAGCAAGGGCTGGATATATTTGCCATTTTACTTCAAAGTAGCTGGCTTGTGGCAGAGCACGAGCTCTGGTGCTTAGGCACTTTCCCAAAGCTTAGGCAAGTCTGCTTTCTCATCCAGGGAGTTCCCCATTTCCAGGAGTCACGCTGCAGCCTTGAGGCTGAGAATAAATCCTGAGGGTTTATTCTTTGCTTTGGGTTTTRGTCTGACCTGAGTCACCCCTCTGAGAATGACACGAGTCATGTTCTCATTAACAGCTTAGTCTTGAGTTTTCTGCCGCAAACGTGGCGTGGAGTCCCGTACAAGTGCAGACTCCTAATTGCCTTTAGGTTGCAGTCCAGGGCTCCTGATCCCAGGCGTTTCCTTTGTCTCTGACAAGATGTGCTTTGTCCGTGCATTTGCCAAATGAGTAATCACCATTTAACAGGGATTTCTTTTTCTCTCCAGGGGCGAAACATAGTGGTTTTCTACGGTTCACAGACAGGTACAGCAGAGGAGTTTGCCAATCGTCTCTCCAAAGACGCTCATCGCTACGGCCTCCGGGGCATGGCAGCAGATCCAGAGGAGTATGACTTGGTAATTTAGCCATGAACGGCTTCAGTATAGTTAACATCCTTTTAGTGTCCCCTAAAAAAAACCCAGAAAGAGCGTGGCCAAGGAACAGTTGCCCTTTTAGTAGTGTCATTTAGGGGAGAAAAGATCAGCCTGAGAGATGCAGAGATGGCCTTGGTACTTGTCATTCTACAGATTTGGAGAGAACACTGCAATGTGACTGCAAGAGGAAGGTAGCCTGGASTGTTTGGGAGTTGCGAGTCATCCACTGGCAGCATGAAATTTGCTCCGTAYTCCTTCTGTAGTTAGCACTGGCCCCATACTGCTGCAGTCTTGGACAGAGGCATTAACGTTGTGTTGTTCTCCAGAGTGAACAACGATCCTGGTTCCTTAAAGCCTTGTGTGGAAAAATCCCATTGCTTTTCTGGTGGGGTAGAAGTATTGACTTGCAGTCCAGTGAGGGTGCTTAGTTTTATTTCCCCTGCCACTTTGGGTGGSTTTGGCCTTTCCCAACCCCTTTTGTAATCAGCTGTTTGACATTACGTGGTGCTGTTCTGCACACCAGAGGTAGCTGTATTGTAGGAATAGGCTTGCCCAATAACCACGCTGCGGGATCCTTGAGGGTTTATTCTTTCCTTTGGTTGTAGTCGGACCTGAGTCGCCTCTCTGAGATCGACAAGTCCTTAGCTGTGTTCTGCATGGCCACTTACGGCGAGGGTGATCCCACGGACAATGCCCAAGACTTCTACGACTGGCTGCAGGAGGCTGATGCTGACTTGTCAGGTCTTCGATTTGCAGTAAGTGGCTCAAWTCGAGTTTATGCTGCGTTTGGGTTGGAAAGTCAAAAGGCCTCCACTGTGCCTGCACATGCCTTGGGTAAAGGCACAACATGTCTATGCCTTGTACGCCTGTGTCGGATGCAGTCCCTATTGTCTTCCTCTCCAAGCTTCGTGGACACTTGCAAACACGTATCTGGGGGCTTTAAATGCAGATGTCAGAGTACTCTCTCCACTCCCTAAATCATAAGGGTTCACTGGTAATGTCTTGCCACAAACAGCCCAGCAGGCATTGAATACAAGGTCTGTAAATGAGTTACAGGCTGCTGCTGCTGTTCAGAAGCTAATTGAGCAGCCCTGGGCCAGATCTTCTCCTGCAAATTAAATCACTTGGAGGAGTGTGTAGCTCTTTTCCTGTGCTGAGCTGCATAATTGCCTGAGATACAGCCACCTCACCTAAACCCTGGTCAAATTCCTTAGGCAGCATAATAATTGCAAATGAGAAGAAAATCCACTGCTGGAGATATATAAAGCAGCGAGCAAACATTTGCTGAGCGGTTTGTGGGAGGCAAGGGACAGCAAYTGTACTGCAGGCAGTCCAGGCTCTCACTGGTCCCTTGAGATGGCGGCACAGGCAGCTCTTGTATGTGCATCCTCTTGATGTGCCTGAGGCTTGGCTGAGGGGAGGTGGTGGTGCTTACTGACCAGATGCTCTCCAGTGGTAGATTTTTACTCCCCAAATAGCTGACGGGGAGCTGGGAGAGGTCTTCCTGTCTTTCTTCAACATCCTTTGCTGGGTGATACTGGCCAGAGGATGCCAACTGGATGGGAAAAGTCCAGCCCCTGCTTCTYCACACTCATCAGCGTTCCCTTCCAGGTCTTTGGGCTGGGGAACAAGACTTATGAGCACTTCAATGCCATGGGAAAGTACGTGGACAAGAGACTGGAGGAGCTTGGAGCCCAACGCATCTTTGAACTTGGGTTGGGAGATGACGATGGCAAGTGAGTAGCTTGGCTTGAAGGGCTGGTTGGAGCTGGCTAAAGCGTCGTGGAAGGGTCCTTGGCAGGGAGTTGGCTCTACTGCTAAAACAGAAATAAGCTCCATAGGGCTAGTTGTGGGAGCTGACATGTCTCTGAGTGTGTCTGTCCGCTCTCTCCCCCACAGTCACATAGAGTATCCTGGGGGATCCTGTGTCTGTAAATCCCACATCAGCTTTAAATGACCATAGTTACAGACTCGAGGAGGTTTTGCAGCCTCCTCTGCCTTTGCCCTGCTGCAGCTCCATTGCTAACCCAGGTTGTATGGAGAAACTCACCCATCCCTGTGGAGGAGGCAAACTCTGTCTCCTTGTGAACTGTTTGTTTTATGGTGGAAGGCAGCAATATTCCAACTCAGACAATGATTCTTATTTTTTCTTTTTTTCTTTTTTTTTTTTTTGACCTCTCTGTGCTTACCTGAGCACCCTGTGGGTAGCAGCTTAACCTGGGAAATTACATCAACCTGTGGCTTTACCTCTAAGGGCTGCAAGATCTGATGAGAGGGATGTGCTGTGTGTGGGAGGCTCCGAGCCCAGAAAAATAAGCATTGCCATGGTGGAATCTGCCTTTTGGGAAGGTGACCTAATGCCAGGAGTGGGCAAGGGAGAGCTGAGTTGGTTAAAGACAGAGTCTGAATAACAAAGCCTTCCTTGGCAGACTTGGTGAAGGGAGGGTGGCTGGTATAGCACAATTCCCTCCCACCCACTTAGTTATCTGAAGGTGCTCTACTGGTGATCTGTGGGCATGTAAACATACCAAAACTGCCTGGATCCGAGGGCAAATGCCTTTTCCCATGGTGAAGGAGGAAGTCCATAGGGATCTCAGATGGCTCCTCTGGGAATACCCCTTTGCTCCCCCTTGGGCAGGGTTAYTGAATCTCTCTTTTGCCCTGGCTAGCTTGGAAGAAGACTTCATCACCTGGAGAGAGCAGTTCTGGCCAGCGGTGTGTGAGCACTTTGGGGTGGAGGCTACAGGAGAAGAGTCCAGGTGGGTGTGGGAGCAGGTTCTTCTGGGTGCCAGAGAGATTGGCCACCTCTGACTGGTGTCTGTGCCATCAGCCCTGAGCTGCTGTCCCCTTTCCTGTGCGCTGCCTCCCCTTCCAGACTTGAGAGGGCACGTGTGAAGTGGATCAGTGAGTGGGGCTGTTTGGAATGAGCCTGTCCTGGTGCGAGTTTGAACCCACCTCTGGATTTCTGTTCTGAATGGGGATGTGAKGGGTTTGGTTCCTTTGTGGATGGCTTTGCTGGGTTGTGATGCTCCCAGTGAGGCTGATGTTTCTTCTTGGTTTGGGCTTCCTGCATGATCTGCCTGATCCCTAGTGTCTCAAGAGGGGCGAAGGGGTGGAAATTGCATTTGTTCTTGAACTGCAGCAAATCCAGCAAAGCAGATGATGGTTCCAACTGTACCTGGTGATTTCCAGTTTGACTTTTTTCTCTTTTCTCTCCCCTTTCCTCCTCCAGCATCCGCCAGTATGAGCTGGTGTTGCAAACAGATGTGAACATGAACAAAGTCTACACCGGTGAGATGGGTCGTCTCAAGAGCTACGAGAACCAGAAGCCGTAAGTGCCAAACCGCCCTGGGCAGGGTGTAYGTGGGCCAGGCTGCGGCCGATGGAGTCCTTGATGTTTCTAACAACACGTGCTATGCGGGCAGTGTCATTTCTGCAACGCAGCCATGTGGCAGATGTCTGCCCAAGAGAAATGGGCTCAGATCTTCACTGGGACTCTCGGGGATTTCCCAGTTAATGAATATTTAGTGTRTGAGGAGGTGGCTGTGTTCACGTGTGCTGTTTGGCAGGTACGTTTGCAGTATCTGTCTTGAGGTCACTCAGAGCCTTTCCTCGCCCAGCCTAGCTAATGCGTGATGGTTGCTTGCAGTTTTGCTTTGGGGGGATTAGCTGTTCGGGGGAGATGAATTACTTTGAAACTGAAATATCTCTTTGAGATGTGACGTTCCCTCCAATCTACTTTTGCATCACTTGTTCTTAATGGGACAGAAACTGTTGACTGCTGGACTGTGCTTAGAAGGGAAATAATCAGTTTTCTCTGCTAGTGTGGGTATCAGCAGGATCATAATTTGGTTTGTGCTGTGGTGTGCTTTGAAACATGAGCCAGGACAGCCCCATCCTCAAATCATGGGAGCCAGCTCTGGAGGCAGAGGGAACATGCTTGGATACAGAAAGCACTGTGAGCCTGCAGGAGAGTAACCCAGAGGATCCTTGTCTTTCCTTCCAGACCGTTTGATGCCAAGAATCCCTTCCTGGCCCAGGTTACRGAGAACCGCAAGCTGAACGAGGGTGGAGAGCGACACCTTATGCACCTGGAGCTGGATATCTCCAATTCCAAAATCAGGTAGTTTCCCATGGGAGACTGCTCCTCTTTTCTGGTTGGAGCAGTCTGCATCAGGAGCAAAGAACAAGGATGTGGCACTGGCCTCATCCAGCACTTCAGAAGGGGACCTTGTTCTCATAACTACTTTAACACTGCCCCTCTGGGCTTCTGTACCACATATCAGGTACCCCGTGTCAGGACTTTGTCCCAGCTCTTGCGCTGTGCCTGGCCATGCCAGCCGGCTGCTCTGGGTCCTTCCAGAGCTGGCTGCACATATTGCAAGAATTTGCAAGAATTCTCTAGGAGTCATTCAAAAAATGAGGGAACAGATGAGCTATGAGAGAGGGGAGAGCTGGGGATGGCTCATGCCTGGGTTTGCCTGGCTTAGGTGTACAAGCATAGGGGGAATAAAACCCTGTTCTTAAAAAACCTCTTGCTGGCTTAAATTCCTCTGTGTGTGCTTGTGAGATAGCCACAAATCCAGGTGGCTTAACATGACAAAATACTGCAGAGGTTTTGAGCAGCTTTGCTCCTTGCCTGTCAGGGAGTTGGCCTGTCCTTGCTGGAATTCTGGCCTCATTGAAGTCTCTGGCAAAACTGCTGTTATCTTGGAGGTCCCTTGTAAAAAAACTGGTTCTTAAAACCATTATTCCACAAYGGTCCTTTCTGCTATTACTGCTGCTCTTTGGGATCCCTGATTGTGCAGGCACTGTGTAGCAGCTCAGATCTCGGTGTTGTCCTACTGCCCCTCGCACCAGCCCGCTTGTTTTCTAGCTGAGCAGCTCRGGCTTGGCGTGGACGAGAAGCGGTGCTGGTGTTTTATCTGCTCTCCTCCTGCTCTCGTGCCAGGTACGAGTCCGGGGACCATGTGGCGGTGTACCCAGCCAACGACTCCTCTCTGGTGAATCAGATTGGTGAGATCCTGGGCACRGATCTGGACACGATCATGTCCCTAAACAATTTGGATGGTGAGTATGGATCACCCSTGAGCATCAGCAGTTCTCCTTCAGCTCTGGCCTCTGTCCTTCCCACCAGAGCAGGAGCCAGATCACCTTCAGGTCCCACAGGGCACCGCCAGGCAAACAGAGATGTCCCGTGGCCGCTCCAAATGCYGTGCCATTTTAGCAGTGGCACAGAGCCCGCTTGCTGAGAGCCAGCTGAAGTGGGTCAGTTGTGAAATACAGTTAGTGTGCCCATTCAGCCACGAATTATGTAACAGCACACTCCTAATTACAGAGCATCAGCCCGCCAGAGCATCCCTCTGCCGCAGCATCCCCAGAGCTCAACAGGGGCCTCAGTGTCTGAGATGCTGTTATTCAGTCCTTGGAGGAGGTGCAGGCTTGGGGATTGAACCGCCAGGAGGGAGCACTTGTGCCGATACAAAGAGCTCGCGTTGGGCAGTGTTCCCAGCAGAGCTGGCCTCTGGCAGGAGGGAGAGGGCAGCTCCTGAAGCAGCGCAGCCTGACCTGAGGCATCGGATGTGCTGGCCCAGAAGCCTAAAAGAGCTCCTGGCTTTGATGCGCTGTCAGAGCCTGCGGCCCCCTGTGCAGTGTCCCGTGTTGTCCGGCCTCACGCTGTCATTCCTGTCTCTTACGGACCTCTTCATTTGCTGAACTGAATGGCTCCAGCCTTGACTGCTGGCGCTTACCTTTCCTAAGGGGGCTCTGAGCACGGCTGTCCATGGCTGAAGGAGACTAAGGACATTTTTGAGGCCAGATCTGAAGGAGGTTTAAGTGCATCAGGCCAAATTAGCTGTGGAGAACAGCCCTCCTGCTTGGTCTGGGAGTTTGCTGTGCATGGATATCTCAGGACAGAGAGCCCCTTTGGGGAGTATGGGGTATTTTTTTTGCTGATAAGCTGTCAGGCAGCATCTGTGAAACACGAAATGGGCTACTGGGAGACATAGCTTCCTGGAGAGGGAGCTGCCTGCTGCTGGAGCTGCTTCAGTGTGGGATTGGGGGCTTTGGCCAACAGGCTGATTCAGCCCTAGGGCTGCTCTCTCCTCGCTGAAGCCCATTCCCCTGCTCTGTCTCCAGCTCTCATACACTGCACGTGGCTGCTGGCACAAAATCTCTAACATAACAGCATGCGGTTGCTGATTTTTAATTTTTTTTTTCTCTCCCTCTTCTCCAGAGGAATCCAATAAGAAACACCCCTTCCCTTGCCCCACGTCCTACCGTACAGCCCTGACGTACTACCTGGACATCACCAACCCGCCCCGCACCAATGTTCTCTATGAGCTGGCCCAGTACGCCACGGATGCTGGCGAGCAGGAGCGCCTCCGCAAAATGGCATCATCTGCTGCCGAGGGAAAGGTGGGAGCTGTGGCCTTCCCAGCAAAGCTGCTGGGTTGAACTGGGTGCTGGGGGATCCCCAAAAGGGGATCCAGGACTGTTGGGCACCACGTGCAGAGAGCTGAGGGGGCATTTGCCAGCCGCGTAGGGAAGTCGTCACGTGTGTGCCCTCCTTGTCCGCAGGCTCTCTACCTCAGCTGGGTGGTGGAGGCCCGAAGGAACATCCTGGCCATCCTGCAGGACATGCCCTCGCTGCGCCCACCCATCGACCACTTGTGTGAGCTCCTGCCCCGCCTGCAGGCCCGCTACTACTCCATTGCCTCCTCCTCCAAGGTGAGCGTGCTTCCAGCAGGGACTGAGGCTGCTGAGAGACCGCTTCAGCTGCATCTCCACAGTGCCACCGTCCCCCTCTCAGCTGGGGCCTGGACATGGGGGACTTGCCCTGGCGACACTTTCTGTGAGGGGGGCAGCTTTAGTTATCTCTGTGCATGAGAAGAGGGGGTTATCCCAACTTCCACAGGGTCTGCAGAGGGTCCCACGCTGCAGCCAGCTGCGCCCTGATACCACCACCCTCATAGAATCATAGAATCCTTAGAATCCTTAAGGTTGGAAAAGACCTCTAAGATCATCGAGTCCAACCCTCCCTGCAGCCCTGCTCCTCTTTGCCCATAGACCTTGTTTTCAGGGCTTGGAAGCAAGGTGGCATTTTAGGGATTGGTCAAAATTCATTCTTTACTYTGTGCCTGAAGCCCTGAGGTTGTTGGCAATACCGAGGGGAGCTCAGTSGTCCTGTGACGAGTCGGGTGCAAGACAGAAGCCCCATGTGGGGCATGCTGGGAGGTTTGATCTGCCAGGGGAGGAATAGYTGTCCCAATGTTAACATCGGGTTAAACTTCTCCCCATCCCTGGGCACAGGGGACTGAGCTGTGGGCTTGCCGGGGCTCCCTCTCTGCCTGGTGCTGACATCCCTTCCCTGCAGGTTCATCCCAACGCCATCCACATCTGTGCCGTGACGGTGGAGTACGAGACCAAGACGGGACGCCTGAACAAAGGGGTGGCCACCAACTGGCTCAAGAACAAGGTGCCTGACGAGAACGGGAGCAACTCCCTGGTGCCCATGTACATCAGGAAGTCGCAGTTTCGCCTGCCCTTCAAACCCAGCACGCCCGTCATCATGATAGGACCGGGAACTGGCATAGCCCCCTTCATCGGCTTCATTCAGGAGCGGGCCTGGCTGAAGCAGCAAGGTGAGTGCCCAGAAACTTCCCTGGGGACTGGAGCTGCTGCAGGACGGAGCTCTGCGGGGCCAGTTGGTGCTTCCAAGGTGCAGCTTGTGCTGACGGGTCTAGCAAAAAGCAGAGGCGGTGGAGCAGGGTGAACAGCAGCTAAGTGTTTTTGCCCAGCACGAGGATGCTYTGTCCTTCTCTTGGCCACAGAGGATGTTTGGGGGGGCAGATAGACCTGAGGCAGTTCTCTGGCCTCTGCCACCATGTCTCCGAATAACCACAGTCAAGTCACTTAGACTCATTTCTAAAGCATATGGGTACTTCTGGAATCAGTCTGGAGCTTCGCCCTATAAACAGAAGCAGTCGCACAGCTCTGCCTCCCCTGGGTTGGCAGGACGAGGGGAGGTGGGGAGGACAGGCCTGGGGGCTGCAGGGGGGCCAGCTGATGGGTGCTGTGTGACTCCGCAGGCAAAGAGGTGGGCGAGACGGTGCTTTACTACGGCTGCCGCCRTGAGCGTGAGGACTACCTGTACCGGGAGGAGCTGGCCCGCTTCCATCAGGAGGGAGTCCTCACCCAGCTCAACGTGGCCTTCTCCAGGGACCAGGCTGAGAAGGTACCGCTCTGGTCCCCCAGCCACCTCCTCATCCTGCCCACCATCGCTCCCATCCATGGCAGCGGGGGAAGAAAAGGCCCCGAGAGCTGGAGATTCCCAGCCCGCAGCCTCGCTGCCGGGGAAGGCCCATGGCGGTGGAGGTGCTGGGTGCTCCTACGACTGTCTTGTGGAGCCATGAGCACGGGCTTGGCTTCCCCTCCCTCGCCATGCCCTGTGGCGTGGGGGCTCTGCTCCTCTCGCCTCACTCCCACCTTGTTTCCTGCCAGGTTTATGTTCAGCACTTACTGAAGAAGAACAAGGAAAACATCTGGAAGCTGGTTAATGAGGGGAACGCTCATATCTACGTGTGCGGGTAGGTCCGGTGGCAGGGAAGGGACTTCGGGGAAAACGTTCCTATTCTCAGGAAAAGAGTGTGACTCAGTTTACCCRCTTGTGCGTTACAAGCCCTGGGAGGGTTACGCTGTCCTGGGTCCAGGGGAGGGCAAGCGGCCAGGCCGACGGGCTGGGGTGAGCGAACCGTCCGTGTTCGGGTGTTGAGAGGCGACCAGGGCTCTGTGGCTCTGACGCGTTACTGCCTCGCTCACGGTCCCCTTGTTTCCAGCGATGCTCGCAACATGGCCCGGGACGTGCAGAACACCTTCTACGAGATCGTGGCCGAGTTCGGGAACATGGGCCAGCCCCAGGCCGTGGACTATGTAAAGAAACTGATGACGAAGGGCCGGTACTCTTTGGATGTCTGGAGCTAGAGCGGGGCTGGCGGGGCCGGGGAGAGAACGGGTCCCCAGGCGTGGGCCCCTGGGAGGTGGAAAGTGCCTGCTCGCCCACTGCTGCTGTGGGTGACGGTGTCGTTCCCAGCCCACAGCTACCCCAGTGTCGCTCCCAACCCCTCCTGGGCCACAGCAGCCCCCCGGGGCAGGCTGTGTACCCTGGGGGGTGGAAGGGGTTGAGAGGGGGAGGGGGGTAGCTCATGCCGTTGTCCGGGAGCCGCGGTGCCCCTGGCACCCCAGGGAGCACCTCATGGCACCAGCGTTTGCCTTGAGGTCAGGGACATGGCTGATGCGGGGCAGGAGGGATGGACGGTGCTGGGGGAGCTCTGGGGTCCTTCCCTGAACACGAGGTGTTGCCTTATCCCCTGGGGCTGGAGACCACCCTGGCCTGCCGGCACGGGCAGCCTGGGGACGGCAGAGGGGTGGAGGAGCCGGCAGCCCCCTGCGCTGCGGGTTTGGGGGATCTGTCCTCGCCTCCCTCCCGCCCTGTTTGGCCATCTCKAGGATGCGGGGCTGGCAGCCGGCTCTGGGCACAGAGCTGCCCCAYGCCACCAGGACCCCGCCGGCACCCCGCTCCTTTCCCCCGCTGCCCRCCTTCGCTCCAGCACGCAGCGGGGAGGGGATGGCTCCTCTCCCCTCTGGAAGAGACCCGGTCTTGGGGGGGGGATCTCAGTCCGCAGGGGCCCTGCTTGCTCCCTGGGGTCCTGCAGCCGGCAGCTCCCCTGTGCCCAGCCCCTCCCTCATGCTGTGTAYGGTCATTTTTTAAACACTGTTTTTGTTTTAACATCTTTGTGATTTAATAATGAAAAAAAAAAAACAAACCCCACAACTTTCAGGCTGTCCAATGACTGTAAATTATTTAAATACATTTGCCCTTGGAATAAAAATACTGTTTCTGTAGTTTGCTTCCTGCCCTCTCTCTGCTCAGCCAGAGGGAAGAGGCAGGAGGAGCAACGGCTGCGACCCAGGCGCCAACCCTGGGTTTAGGCTGAGCTGGAGCGGGGGCAGCCCCTGCCCCGGGGTGCGGAGCCCTGGCAGGGCGGTGCGGAGGGATGGCTCTGGGCTGAGGCACAGCTCTGCCAGACGTGCTGCTTGGTTCCCAACGCTTTCGGGGTTCCCGGTGGTAGGGCTTCTCTTCCCCCACTCTGCAGGGACACTGAAGTCCTGCTTGGCTCGTTGGGTGGCCAAAGCGCTGGCCACGGCCCRTGGCACGGGGCTGTGCGGGCCAGGGGGTGCCACAGGAGGGAGCTCGCAGCACTGCCCTCCTGTCCCCACCGCATCCTGCACCCCGGGCTGGTGTGGGGGCACTTGGAGGTGGCTTTTCTTCCCTCCGCCCACTGCCRGATGAGTCAAACCGCAGAGCAGAGCCTGTGAGCTGTTCCAAGACCACCCTGGTGACCCGAGGCAGCACCTTCCCTTTATTTTTATGTGCGTATCCTCCAGAGACACAAGCCCAGGGTGCTGTTTGCACAGCTCCAGCGTGAAGCCTGGTTCAGGCTGGCGGTGCTCCCACCCCTCCGGTGCCACAGCTCTCCGCCTCACCCCCTCTGCCCTGCGGCTTGAAGGTAAAGGRGGAACCGGGGTACGACACCCTGGAAGCCAGCACTTGTGCATGGCCTCCAGCTGCCCTTGAAAGTAAAGAGGGCTGTTGGGGCAGCCGCGGGCGCGATTGCTTGCAGCCTACGAGATGTGAGAGCCTCTTTACCTCTGCCTTCAGCATGCCCTGGCTGCAGGGCTGGGGAGAGGAGGGGGAGAGCCTTGACCACCCCAGGAGCTGTGTAAGAGGCAGCCGTCAGCCCWGGACCCTGCCTTGTCGCAAGCCGGGCACCCCGGGCTGCCCCCTGCCCGCGGCGGGGTGGGGAGTGCTCGCAGAGCTGGGCTTGGCCCCAGAGAACCATCCCAGAAAATGTCTTCAGGGCAGAGGGAAGGGGAGCAGCTGTCCCAGGCACCCTGCTCTCCTGGAGGAGGAAAGCAGACGGGAGAGGAGTTGCAGGGTGCTCCTGACTCCGGGTGAGTGACTCAGGCACGGATCCAGCACCGCAGTGAACACGTGGTCTATTCGCGAGCAGGCCCCAAGCTCTGTCCCACACCCAGACTTCCAAGGAACGGTGAGACACCAGAGTCCGGACGGCATCGAGGAGATGGGGATGGGAGGTGRAGCCGGTGGGGAGAAACAGTCCCGGCCCCCACGCTGCCACCCTTCAGTTCTGCTTCGTGTCTTTGTTCTTGTTCTGGAACTTCTGGTGGACAACGCCGAGGGTGGTGAAGAAGTTCCCCAGGAAGAGGATGAAGAAGGAGAGGCCGCACATGAGGACCTGCGGRAGCAGCAGAGGCACAAGTCAGCAGGGAGGGACCTGCCTGGGCCATCCCCCTCCCCAGGGCAGCTCCTGGGAGCCCCCTTACCTGCCACTCCTTGCATTCCGGGTGCTGGATCATGCGGAAGAGGATGATGGCATTGTAGAGCTGCCAGAACTGCAGGAGAGAGAGGAGATATAGGGGAGTTTCTGCTTTCAGAGCCTCATCCAGCTGCTTCCTCCGGGCACAGACCCCACGCAGACCTCGCGTGAGGCCAGCCTGCCCCAGCACGCAGTGAAACCCTGTCCAGGCCAGAGGACTCGTCCCCAGAGGGGGACATCTCCCCCTTTCTCGCCACCTTCTGGAGCCCAACACCCAGGAGGAAGCCTCAGACCAGCCTACTGCTTTTGGCCATCGGCCTAATTGATCTGACCAAGGAAGAACTGGACCTGCAGCAGCAGCAGCTCAGAGCTGAAGCTCAAGGAGGGTTTTGGAAGGGTTCTCGGAGCCAGCCCCTCTGCTGTGTTTTGCAAATCACTTGAGCGCTTGGCAGAACTACCCCAGGTCCTCCCTGTCTCATTAGCCGAGTCGTGGAGGTGGTGGGTGCTTTGGAGGAAAAGGCTCAGCATTTGTTGAAAGCATTTCCCTGCCCATGRCATCTATATCCCATGGCCGCAGCAGCCTGCAGGGACCTGTATGATGTCCAGGCCACCAAGCGCAGCCGGGAATACGGCACGATCTGCTCCCACCCGAGGCTCTGGCCTCTTGCAGGTCCCTGCAAGCACCCGTGCACACTCACCTGCCCAAAGAAGAGGAAGGGAAGCAGGAACGTGAGGCCTCTCCACATCCAGGACTGGAAGCCCTCTGCAAAGGATGAAGGTTTGCATGGAGACCCGAGAACATGCTAGCTGGGGGACCGGACGGAGCCCAGCTCCTGAGGCTGCGGGCAGGGAGRTTTAGTGGCCACCCCGTGCCTGGCTGAGAAGGTCCGTGGGCGCTTGTACGCACGGGGCGGCGGGTGGCAGGGGTTCCTAGCCCTGGGCCAGCCCGGGCCTCTCCGCAGGGAGCTGCCCTCGGGGAGCTGCTGTCCCTCAGCCCCAGCACTCGGCGTCACAGGGGCCGGGGAGGTGACAGCCCAYAAGTATGCGGGGTGTTGAAGGGAGGTTTTTCTGTCTGTGACAACAGCTTCCTGGGGGAAGCTCGGATGCCAGGAGCCACATCCGCTGCTACCTTGCATCCCGAGGGAGCCAGCYGTGGGCCGGCGGCCCCAGGAGAGCAGGAGGAGGGGGGCATCCAGCCTACGGGATGCTGCGGCCTGGGGGGAGATGCTGCTTTCAGAGCTTTGGCTTTATTTGTAGCTTTTAGCATTTCTGCCACTGATAAACCGCAGTCAAACTAACCTCGAAACAAAAATAACTGTCACGGTTGCCTTTAACAGAAACCACAGCTCCCAGTTAGCTGAGCACCRGTCTGGTGCTGGGAGGGAGGCTGCTAGCAGCCACGGGCCCTGCGGCCACGGCAGGTCCCACTGGATTGGGACAATCGGTAAGGGAAGATCCCGGCTTACCCACAGTCAGATCCATGTTGTGCCTCTCGCCCAGCGCTCGCAGCCGGTACAAGCACCCGCTCTGATAGTAGTACTGGAGGAACTGCACAAAGCCTGCAAAAAAAAAAAAAACCAGCATCAGCCCGGCTGCGAGGTGACGCTGCGCACAAAGACTGTCCCAGCGCCAGGGGGGTGGAAAGAGGCCGAGGGAAAACCCAGGTGAGCCGAGAGCTGTGAGCAGCTACAGCCGGGTCTCCACGTGTCGCAGAGCCGGGCAGGCACGCCTGGCACCCAAGGCCAGCCGCGGTCCCAGCACACGTGGCAGCACTTACTTTGGTACATGGAGAAGGAGAGGAACTGGTTCCTGAACATTTGGTACATGAGCCCGTCCGGCCTGTGGAGAGACGATGCTGGCTGGGGGACGTGGGGCCGAGAGGGGACGCTGCCAGCCCTGCCTGCCGCACGGCCGGGGTATCGGCCCTCTGCCTCGCCCCGGCTCCCACCAAAACGGGAGTTTGAGACAGCCCTTCCGCAAGAACTGCAATGCAGGGGCTCGTGTTTGGCCAGCCCAGGGACCCTGCCTGCCGCGCGAAGGTGCTGACGGCGGCTTTTGCTTAGGGTGCTTGGGCCTGGAGAGGAACGTGCGGAGTTGACTTAGAGCGCAACGTCCCCAGAGCAGCAGGACTACGGCCATGGGTTAGGGCAGCGAAGGCCCCTTCGTCTGAGCTGCAGCCCAAGCAGGCTGGGGTCTCTACAGCCAAGAGACGGGGGGGACGCAGACTTACCACGTCAGCATGACACCTGAGAGGAAGGTGGAGACGTAGTGATGGAAAACCCACCAGCCTTTGATTCTGGAAGGCAGACACGGAGAAGGGGGCGTCAGGTCTCGCGCGTGAATCAAGACCCAAACTCGCASCAGGAGAGCGGCGGCAGCCCGGCGCCAGCCGCCCTCCAGCTCCCAGGGCAAGGGGAGGAGCAGGGCTGGTTACGAAACGGCCSCGCGTGGAGCAGGACCCAGCGCCCGCGGTCCAGGCGGCACCCAAGGGCCGCGGCCGCTCCAACCGCTTCTCCACCTTCCCGCGCTGCCTCCGCACGGGGAGTTCCTCCCGCCCCACTCCTACGGCTCATTACCAGGGTTTGCTACACACCCTGAGTAGGAGGGAGCTGCTCCCTCGGGAAGCGCAGAGCTACGTGATGGGTCCCAACTCCCCGGCCTTGAAGAGAAAGAGCAACCCGCTGCACGCCCCCCTCCCCGAGCCCAAGGGACTCACTTGGATCCGTTGTTGATCAAGATGCTCTCCCGGATGGTGAGGGTGCAGTAGTACCACACCAGGACGAAGTTAAAGACAGCATCTGTCACCCTGGTGGGAAACAAAAAGAGGATGTAAAGGCGGCAGCAGAGCCGCTGCCCGTGCGCCGGGGGCACAAGCACCGAGACAGCCATCGCTGCAGGATGCCCACCCACCCTGCAGGAGGGAGACCTGCTTCTCCACCATCCAACACGGCCACAACGAGACTGCAGCAGCCACAAAAGCCACCCCACCTCCAGGGCAGCGGCCAGATCCTCTGTCAGGATCTCCTGTTCAGCTCTGGACCTTTCAGGACGGGAGAGGAGGACACAGGGGTTCTGGGAGGAGACCTCCACCCGGCATCCAAGGCAGACTCACCTGGAGTTGAGGAGGAACCGACAGGAGGAGGACACGATGAGTAAGATGATGGTGAGGTAGAGCTTGAACTTCTCGTACTCATCTTTATATGCGAACCTGCAGGGAAGCACAAGGACAGCCTTGGAGCAAGGTCTGGAAGTCTCTGTCCTCCCATCCCACATGCCTGGACAAAAGCGATGCTCTGTTGGGAACCTGTGAGATACGCTCGGGAAAAAACCTCGTCCCCTGGGTATTTCTGAGAGGAGAGCACACCGGGCTGCGTTCACACAGGTGGGACAGCTTCAAGTCACCCCCCAGCCACGCCGACCCGGTGAGTGGCCCAGAGGGCTCGGGGAAGCTGGGCAGGCTGGCGTTTGCTCAGCTCTTCGAGGGGAGGCCTGGGGAACTGAGGGAGGGGGACACGGGCTCCTGGCTGGGCACCTCTGGCATTAGTGTCCCAGTGTGTGGGGGGCTCTCGTGGGCCAACATCGGCCACTGGTGTTTCCCAAGGGAAGAGGAGGGGGCTCGCCGGTGGCTGCACAAGTCTGTCTCTCCTGGAAGTCCCTAACACGGGGGAAACCCAGACACAGCTTTGGCGGAGGATCCTGTTTAGCTTGTGAGAGCTAACGGTCCGTCCCAGCCCGGTGGCAGGAGCGTAAGAGGGAGTCAGGGACTCAGCTGATTTTGGGAAAGGAAGCAAGGGACAGCCCGGGAAGGGAATCTGCACCAGGCGGGTCAAGCCAGCCACGTGTCCGCACGTGCGGCTGCTCGGCCCGAGAGGAGCTGTTGTCTCTTGGTGACAAGGGGATCCCGAGCCAGGCAAAGCAGAGGGCAGCAGCGACGAGAGGGCCGTACTTGGCCTGCTTGCTGAGCAGCGTGACGTTCACGTTCCCGAGCACCAGACTCAGGTACAACCTGGGGAGAGAGCAGAGGCGTTAGGACGGGCGCCTGCCCGGCAGCTGGCAGCGCTGCCGCGGAGGCGAGGCAGAGCCGTCCCCTCTCGTGCYACCGCCGAGGCCGCGGGGCCGGGAACGAGCCCCCAGCTGTTTTCCACTCGGAGCTGCCAGGCAGCGTGACTGGCACCAACGCTCTGGCATCTCCTCCCAAGGGCAGGGGGGACAGGCGGTCGAGCACACCCCCCCACCTCCCGCAGGCACCGGGGGGTTCGCCGGGGCTCCCCCCGGCACACGGCCGCCGTCCAAGGGCAGGTGAAGGCCACGAGCAGGCAGAGGAGCGAGCGGGAGGAGGGCAGCGCTGCAGAGGCTCAGCCTGGCTCCTGCCCAGGCGTCCTCCGGGGAGCCCGAGCWGGGCAGCGCGGCTGTGACACCGCCGGGAGCAGGGTGACAGCGGGTTTGTGCCTTGCAGCGTTACAGCCGCGGGGAGGACCTGGTGTTTCACCCAGAGACGAGGCGCCTCTTACCCGTTCTTCTTTGGCAGATAGGCCTCCATCTCAAAGAAAACGTTCTGCCTCTCTTTTATTAGGCTCTGGGTCTCTTGGATGGATTCCTCCTGTTCGGGACTCATGTGGGCTTTGCATCTGGGGAGGGAACACAGGCGCTGGCATCAGGATAGCCGCCGCAACACCAGCAGCACGTGCTGGCACTTGGTACAGGACTGTACAAGGACACCCCGAGGACAGGGAAGATGGACTGGAGGCAAGTCCAYGACTCCTTCTGCAGGGTGAGCTCCTCTGTCAGGCTGGGATGTTGCTCAAGAAAAAGAAGCAGGAATGAGAGCGAGGTGAGGCCAGATGGGTCTTCTCCTCAAGGAAGGACGGAGAGAATTTTGTGTGGGACRGGGGGCAGTTCAAGTTACCTGCAAAGCCCTTGCAAGCTCTGAACAAGGCTGAAACCGGGGCAGAGGAGAAGGAAGGTGAGGAAGATCTGCCTGGGTGAGCCCAGACCTGCACAGCACTTTGCTACCGGTGAGGCTGCAGTAAGGTTTGTATTGGAGACASAGCCGTGAGATGAGTTCAATAGCCCCGTCCTTGCCACTCTCCCCTCCCACCCCGCCCTGCGCCGTCGCAGGACACCAACTTACACCAACTTACTTTTTGAGGGACAACGACAGCTCCTTCAGCCGCTTCTTCTGCCGTGCAATGGAGCTGGAGATCCCATCCTGGAGCTTGGTTAGCTCCTCAAGTTTCTGCTTGTACAGCTTGTGATTATCCTGGGAAGGAGAGACCGGCATGCGGTACAGCTGCCTGCCCAGCCTTGGGTCCCCTGTGGGGGCATCTGTTTACGCGTCCTTTAAAAATTGTCCCTAACTTCACCTGCACAGCAGGCTGGGTAAGACAAGAGGTGGGTGCAGAAGGCCAGGCGTGTTTGGGGACAGCCTGCAGCCGTCCCTGCTTCCGTGGGGGCAGAAGCGGCCGCTGGGGATGTCCATCCCCAATCCCAAGAAAGTTATCTACAGGTGCAGGCACATCCCCATGGCCCAGCCTGGTCCTGCCCTCACACATGGCTTGTGTCCGGCCCCCCTCCAGCTGCGGGCTGTGAAAGTCCAGCYGGCAACAGATTCTTGCCCCGGGGATGCTCCTGTGGTTGGGAAACCATTGACCAYGGCACAGGGGATAGGAAAGATTCAGGGGAAAAAACACTGCTGGGGCCAGGGCTGCAACCACGGGCCACAGCCACCCGGGAGCRGTGGCTTCGACTGCTGGGACGGGACGAGCGGCTCTCTCTGCCCGAGGTCCGTGCAGTACCTGCCGCTGCCCCACTCGTAGCTTTGGGGCTCCATCCCGAGCACCCCCAGGGAAGCTGGAAGGAGCCCGTCAATGAGCCGGACAAAGGGGCCGGATTTGCAGGAGGACTGCGGCCAACTGCCTGGCTCCTCGTGCGGCAGTAACCCAACCGCACCTGGGTAAGGCTAGATGCCATTCTTCTGCTATATTTAGAAAGGAAAGGAGAGAGGGTGCTGGATCAATGCTCCTCCTTGTCCAGGTCAGCTGGAAAACAGCCTCACCTCAACTACGGGCAGCCTGAATGCCACCTCCACCGGGGAATTAAATGCTGCTCTCAACAACCCTTGGACTAGACCTTGAGGCATACACGTTTTAGCCTCCGTAGCTCTTATCAAGCACTTTATCAGCAGATCTCAAAGCTGTTCCCAAAGGAGAAAGGTGAAACCGAGACGCAGAGGAGGAAAACAACTCTGTTCTCCCTCCGCTGACAAGCAGCGGCAGGGTGGGAGCAGATCCCAGATAGCCCTGGCTCCCCCAGCAGTGATTTATGGCCCCGCTCTCTCACAGGACATTCCCTGCTCGACCCTCAAGCTTTCCTGCTCCCATCTGGAGTCACCTCCTCTTGCTCCGGAGTTAACTGAGAGCAAGCGGCTTTTGTGACAGCTCCTTTAGCGGTGCCAGCCCGGGTCCCGCTGCTCCGTACACCATCCGAGCACCACGCTCAGACACAGCCTGGATCAGGAGCCACCCCGGGAGAAGGTTTCTAAAGGAAAGGGCCGCCATGCCGCAAGGGCCGGCAGCGTGTGGCTGCAGGCAGGGTTCAAAGTGGGCGACCCGGGACATCCACGCAACCCCTGTGGAGCAAGAGGAGGTTTCTCAAAGCCTCCCTTGCCCCAGATCTGGGCACAGCTGCGGCATGTCCACAACGCCATCCTCTTCGCCCCGCTCCTGGGGGGGAAGGAAGGGGAAAGGGAACTGGTGCAGATGCAGCAGATTCATCTGAACCGCAGCAGAAGACGGTTAGCCAACCTTTTCCTTGGGTGACCCCTGTCTCAGCTGAACCCTGCCCACTCCTTCCCGTGGCAGCCAGCGCCCTGGGGATTACACAAAGCAGGTGGAAATGTCTCCGATACCAGTCACCTCCCCGGCACAGAGCCCCTGGCCAGCCCCGGCAGGCGACAGGGCCCCGGAGGGAGGGTGCCCGGGGTCGAGGGAGGCAGGCCGGCGGCACGAGGTGCCYGGCTGTAGCGTGACCGGATTCCTGGCTGCCTCTGCTCCGCTGGCCGGCTCCCCTGTGAGGCTGGCTGCGGGCTTGCTGGAGCTGGGCTGAGAGGAGCGATAAGGAGCGTGAAGCAGCATCTGTGCGCCTTGTTCCCGGCTGTGCCAGGCCGGGCAGCACCGCTCCCCACTCCCAGCCTTTAAAAACCCGGAGATCTCGCGTCTCCGCACCCCGTCCATCGCAGGCTGGATAATTAGACTGACCGGCCCTGGAAAGCCCCCGCTCTCGCCRAACCCCCGCGCCCAGGCGAGGCTTTAGGCGGGTCCCTGGCAGTGCCCCTGCCCTGCCTGGAGCCCCTCTTCCCAGCAGCACAGGGGCTCGTTCATGAGTCGCAACCGAGGGCAGGGGCACACGGGGAAAAGCGACGGGATCCAAGCAGGGAGACCCCGGCTGCCCCCGGCACCCGTTAGGGATGCTGCCGGGGCACCCGTCGCCCCCGGTGACAGTGACCCCGGGGTGCCCCGGCTCGGCGGGAGGGCTCCCTCGCCCAGCCGCTGCCCCAGCAGAGGGTAACGATCCCCSCCGCGCTTCGGGGACGAGGCGAGCCCTGACGCAACGGCGGACCCGTCCCCGCCGCGCTCGGCCCCGACCGGTGGTTGCCCAACCGGTGGCTGAGGTCACCGYCCCGGGGGTCTCCCGGGGGGAGCGGCCGGCCTCCAGCGGGGAAGGGCGGCCGGGAGCCGGCGGGGTGCGGCGGTACCTGGATGTGCTGGTAGCCGTCCTGCAGCTCCTCCCACTCCCGCAGGCACTCGGCGGCCGAGGCGCCGCAGGCCATGGCGGCGATGGCGGCGGGCGAGCGGCCCCGGCCCGCGGCGCTGGGCTGCGCTGGGCGGCCGCCGGCTCCCGCCCCGCTTCCGGGCACGCCCCGGCGGGGGCGGGGCCAGGGGGCGGGGCCAGGGCGGAGGGGCGGGGCCCGTTTTATTCTGGTTTTCCTTGTCAATAGCGGCCTGGAGTAACGAAGGACAAAAAAAATCCCAGGGCTTTCCCGGGGGCACAGGGCTCTTTGGAGCTCAGCGGGCCGGTCCGCTGTCGGGTGAGGCGGTTCTTGGTGTAAGTTCCCCTGCGGAACGGTAAAGGCTGGCTCGCTCCGTCCCTGACCGCCCATACGTGAGTTACAAACCCAGGGGGATGATCTGAAATGAAAAACCCCGGTAAATCCTTAGCACAGAGAGCAAGAAAAGCCCAGGAGCGTTTTCCGTATTGTTTTATTTTGTGATGTCAAGGCGAAGAATTTACAGTGCGGTAAGAGAGAGGAGAGTACTGAGTTCAGGACTGATGCGTCAAAGTCACCAGCCGTGCCAAGAGGTTAGGTTCTTGTATCCGAGGGTGGCAAGTGGGAAGCGTGGTCTGGCTAGACAGTCCAACCAGCGAGTCTGCAAGAGGCCGTGTCCGTGTCTGCGGGCAGCTGAGAAGGCACACACAGAGAGGGGAGCTTCTGAAATGGGGAAATTCTGTCGTCACCTCTCCGGACTGGAAGTGGGTGCAGTCAAACTCTCAATTTACCCTCCCAGGCTATGGATGCAAGAACCTTTTCAGAGATAACCCTGCTGACTTCCCCATACCYGGGGTAATGAGCATGCCCAATAACGTGGTTATAATCCCCTTCGCTTATAAAAGAGACGAGCGGTGCGTGATGGGCCACATCCTGCAGGACTTGCTTTCCCCAAACCGCCACCTTCTACAGCACAGGTGAGTTCCCCTAATAGCTCCAAAACTTCACCCCAAATAATATGGAGCTAAAGAGGAAAGCCTTTCCGTTACGTTAAAATCTTTTTTTCAAACAGAGTTCAAGCAACTTTCTACCGACACGGTGGCATGGACAGGGAAGCGCCTTTCCCCGCTGGGTGTTACCTTTGCTACCTGTCAGTAATTTGGTTCAGAGATGTCTGTGATCGGGGTGCCGTAGATTTGGGTCTCCCAGTCTGAGAGCTGTTTCACAAAGCCCCGGTGTGGTCTCATGTTCGTTTTGCATTTCAGAACGTAGTCCCAAGCTCTCTGTAAACAGAAGGAAAGCAAAGGAGTGTTAGGAATTTGAACAGAAAGTGAATCTTGGGTATTTACCCAAAGCAGCTACACTTGAATGACACAGCTTTGTATTTACTCCCTGCRTTGGACAGCAAGAACCTGCAGAGAAGACTTTTGCTACCAAAGCAGGGACAGACTGGATGAAGATGTAAACTTCAGAGAAGCCTGTCACCTTCGTACTCCTGGATACGAGGACAGCTCAGGCTGCTTCCACTACTTGGCAGGTATCTTGCATTATTTTACACCGRTGGAGCAATGCAGTCCTGGATTTTCTACCCTAAAATGCTTCTTCCATGGATGATAAGCGAAGCGGTGAAGTATCAGCTATTCACAGGTAAGCAACAAAGGTTATCATGTTTCTGGATTGGTGTGACCTGTCGTGGCAGGGCAGCTATGGAGCTCCAGTTATCCCACTGCTTTAATTASAGCCATCTTAATTATTTGTGAGTTCCATGTAATCAGCTAGGAACTCTGCTACACACAGGGCAGATCCACCGGCATTACTCTGCTTTACTCCAGCTGCATCCTTGGGTTTACCCAGCAGTGCTCATCTTCCCGCTTTTAAAATAGATTGCCCCCGACACTCGGAGGATTGCTTAAGCGTAATGAGACCAAAGGTTAGAAGATTGGTTTGTTTTTCTAATCTCAGTGATTCTGCAGGCTGCAAGGCTGATGTTCCAATATTTACTCCTCTGGGCCCACGGTGTGGATGTCTGTAGTTCCCCTGAACTCAACAGACYTACTCACATATCGATTACTAACAGAATGAGGGGCCGCACATCCCAAATCTGCCTCTCTTTTGCAATATCCCCRTCTTTCGAAGCTTTCAAAGATCTTTGCCTGGATTGGGTGAAGGATCACACGGGAATCTGTTGCACTGCTTTCGTCTGCAAGAAACAAACTTGTCTGCCAGGGAAATCCCCCAGGAAAGCTTTGCCTGGCCAACAGTGGGCGAGCACCGCCCAGGCCAGCCGCAGCACGCCACTGCCATGTCAATGTTTTCTTCTCCTTTTTATTTGGCACTTAGTAAAATGCTGAGACCGACCTGTTGATAGCAGCTGAGAGAAATTGCAAGGACCAGCCTTTGACTTTTGCACTGCTGTTGCAAGCACCTCCAGTAATTTAGCATGCAAGGGAATGGTTATCAGTGTGCAGGAGCAATCACACCCAGCATTAGTAGCAGAGGTGAAATAGTGTCTGCAGCCCTGTTGGCACGCTCAGCCTGAAATTACCCGTTGGCACACAGCCACGGTAAGAGATTTCCTCTTATGTTGCAAACGTTTGCACAAAATCAATTAAATGATTAGATACAGGCCCAGCTTCAGTGAAGCTTGGATCAATCATTTCAAGCTCCCAAAGGAGGAAACACTTTCCAAAACAAGCACAAGATTTTTAAGGAGASGCCTTTCAGTTCCCATGGGAACTAGCCCGCTCTGTGCGAGACGGTGCCTGCGGCAGCACGATGCCCGTGCGTTGTATGCGAAGGGAAGAAGGGCCAGGCACTTGGGGAGAGGCTATTGCACAGCCCGGTCATTCTCAGCGTCATTCATTATTTTTCTTACGTTATTCAGAGCTATGGAACAGTGTACTGGCCATTTAACCTGTGCATCCCTYCTGGGCTAGTATTACCCCATTCCAGATTTCTTTACAGCACTACCTGTGGGAGGGGATTGCTTCTGGAGAAATAAAGTAGGATTTTGGAAGAAGCCGGTGCTTCTGAGCCCAGTGGTAAATCAGAGCCCTGCAAGCACTGGGTTCTGAATTCCCCTGTAACCCCATGGTATTAAGAGATGGGATTAACTCCAATAGCTTCCAGACACTCTCTTTCTCAGATCCAGGAGAGCAGAAATACTAAGTTCTGTAACCACAGCTTTATTTTTATAGCCCCGTAGTGAAGTAGGGAAATGCAAGAATATCACAGGTGCCAGGGTAAGGACTCACAGATCCAAAATCACACCTAAGCCACCTCCTTAACGGTATAAAAAAGATACAATCTGCTATAATAGAATCTGTTACATTATCAGATGGATAGTCTGCCTGAAAGCACAGATAACGGCTTTCTCATTACTGCAGTAACGAGGCTTCAGAAACAGAAATAAACTGCAGACCCAGCCAGTATCTGTGGGAAATATGACAGTGRTGTACCTTCAGGGAAAACTGGCAGGAATGTATAAGATAGGCCATGGTTACTGTGCTGCTCCGGCTTATCCCCAGGCTGGAGAACACCAGCACTGCTCCGTGATCCAGCTGAGCATCTGAGTAAAGAAATGCCAATCACAAATTAGTGACCTGGGAAATCAAGCTTCCAATTGTACAGCCAAGCTCTAATTCAGTGGCAGCTGACAGGCTCGCAGCCTGAGCGGCAGGAGCCCTCATGAACCCTGACAGCAGCAGATGGGCACTGCCAGCTCCCGTTTCTGTAAGCATTTGCCTTTCTTAAAAATCCACCGAGTTAAAATGTGGCTTTGAAGACCRGAACCAAATGACAATGACCAGTCGATGCTTCATTACAGATCAGTGTCGCCTTTACATCAGATGACTGAAGAAAAGTGGCCTACCATGGCCAATCAGCTATGGTCAGCATCACATCAGCTACTCAAACTCTTCCCAGAAAGGTGTAAAGGCATTGAAATCTCTGATGAATGAAGCCTAACTGTTCTCCACTGAAGCTGGAGGAATCAGCTTTCAAACTGGAGGRACTTAGGCTTCAAATCCCTTACCCYTCCATGGGGATCACCAGCAGGAAGCATGTACATGCCAGCTAGGGCATGGCTTTATGATGTTTTATGATGGATAGTTTGCAGTGAAAATTGCTAAGATCAGCAAACTCAATTTCTACAAAAGCTAAGCCCGCTTGGCTTTAAGATGATGCTGTCACTCGCTCCTAACCACATCAACTCTGCTACCTATGCCTGAAAGGTTCTATATTTTATTAGTAACTTTTTGAATTCTTTCCCTCCCTCTCCAGAGCAGACAGCATGACATGTTTTTGGAATATCAGTAACTGAACTCTAGCATTCATAGGGCAAAGCCTCTTCTTTTACTGCTGTCGAGAGGTTGTGGGGCTCTGTGTTTTTTTCTTCAAGCTCTAAACCAGAGTTTTTTGACTTTTGATTTCTATCATGAGATACTAGTTCTGTTCTAAGACTGGAGTAGAAATGGCCTCACTCCAACATACACCTGGCMTGAGGACATTCACACTCCTCTCAGAGTATGTGGAGAGCTTTAGCCTAGTGTTCACCCATAACCGTTCCAGTTTAAGTAATCTACTTTAGACTGTCAAGTAAACAGTTAGACTATCAATCAAGTAAACAGTATAGACTTCCACAAGAGCTACAGCTAATAAACTCTTACAATCTGTTTTGGAAACTTCCACAACCTGATGTGAGAAAGAAACTTTCTTTTGAAACACTACTAGGAAAAAACCTGGGGCAAAATGAAAGGCAAGTAAGTAGATTTCGATACTTGGGTTTCAATGCATGCAGGTCATGACATTCTGTTCAGGACTACAAAATTATATCCTCAAATACTATTTCCTTGTTTGTTTGTTTGTGTCCAGTTGTCATTTCTTATTTTGTACTTGGATTATAAGGTCTGTGGGACAGACYTTATAATGTGGGACAGGGTGGTCTTTTGCTTCTGGGTCTGTACAACACTCAGCTCGGCAGGCCCTTGGTCTGTGGCAGGTGTTAYTTCATGAGCGTGATAAAAGATAACGGCACGGTTGGACGCCATCACAGGATGGAGCTGCAGGAGCTGTCTGCTGTGCCGCTGCAGGCACTGAGCTGGAAAGTATGTTTTTTCTTGCCCTCTCTGATGTAATCAGCTAAAGGCAGGTTTATGCTGTCCAACCTGAAAGTCTTCYTAGGCCCTACGGTGGGTCTGCACTGCAAATCACAAAGATTAGCAGCGTCTTGTGGTAAGTTCTCCAACGTGTGTCACACTCTTGTTCAAATAAAGCTCTGGTGGTTGAAGATTTGGGCTGGTAAGAGTCAAAGGATTGTATTTAAGAACAAAGGCGTAGGAGGGAATCCTATGAAGCCCTGGTAGACATCCTGCAGCAAAGCCTTCTCAGATCGGGTGGAAAGCTCACTATTATCAGAGAGTGAGATATTCTTTAGAATAGGCACATCAGAGTCAGATGCCCTGTAAAATCTTTTCTCTGTCCATCAGGATGGTTAGTAAGGCAGCTCTGGTACCCATTAGGGTGTGGGCTTGCTTGGGAGTATACTGATCTTGAAAGATTACGACCCTCCTGTCTSAGCTTCCTGCTCGAGTGAGTTGCAGTCACTCCCATCTAATATCCTAGAGTGAGCAAGGTCTCAGGAATTCCAGATTAGGAACAACTCACCTATGAAATGACAAATGGTGGCAAAGGTAGAAAAAAGATCTGCTTCGAGGGAATCTGGAACAGATATATGGAGATATTTGCCRCCTTCTGCAAACCTGGAAGAAGAGCATACAGTGTGACACGGACCAGAGAAGCAGCTTTGAAATAATGTGTTTGTTGGAGGCAAGCTGATAATTTTGTTTGCTTTTACATGTGTGAGTTTTTCATCATTGTCATCGTCATCAACATTATGATAAGGGATTTGTTATGGTAAGACACTGAGGTGCTTGTGATACAGAACCAGTTTAATTACTGATTTTCCATTCCACATGGTATCGGCATTGATGTCTTAACCTACAGCTTCCTTTATCTGAGAGCTAAATGAAGACAGGTGAACGGAAAGCAAGAGTGCCTTCACAGCGTGCACGTTGGCAGTTTTGTAAACACAGCCCCCCGATTCACTTCATGTGGTTTTCTATGAGAGCATCCTCCTCCTTCCACAAGCTCAGAGAACACAACTCAGAGAACTAATGGAGCAAAACACTGGTGAGGAATTTCTGAAATGTGAAAGCACATCATGCAGAGGGCATGGGAAGATTACCCACAGTGTAGAGACCTTTTAATATTTTCCTCTGGAGCCAAAGGCATGAGGAATGTCTGCTGGTACACATGCACTGGGGTAGGTAACTGGATTTGTTACTTAGCTTGTTTTGGTCACCACCTTGAGAAATGCCACTGGATTTTKCACTGTGTGAAATGGCATTTCCAGCATGGCCTACAGACTGAGCACAACCGTCACGGACAGACGTAGCTAAGGAAGGAAGACCAACAATGTGAAACATTGGTGATTTAGCTTTTACACTGATGTGTTTGTAAGATCTTGCTCTGAAAGGTATTCAGAGATRTAGGTTCTTCCCGAAGGATGGTGATATGTGATAGACTCAAAATGCCAAGGGCCTCCTAGTCCTCCTCTCACCCAGTACACCCATGTCATGGTAGAGCTGCAGGRCTGCATTACTGCTGTGGTAACTCTGGAGTAGAGATCGGAAAAATGAGCATGAAATAGCACTCAAATCTGCAGAGTTTTCCTCCARCCAGAGGTTTCCTTGGAAGTTCACCAGCTCCTCTGCGAATGGGCTCTGGTGCTGTGCCACCTCACTTATTTCACCTGCACAGACATCGGTGAGGGAACACCTTGAACTATTTAACTTACAGTGTGGCAGGCTGTTCAGAGATGTTGACTTGTGCTTTGATCTTCAGATCTTTCTGAATTTGTTGGTCACAGGCCTGCTTGAAATTGCCCATGTATAACTTTGCAGGCAGTATTTCTACAGGGTATGGCTGGAAGTTGTCTAGTTCCTGCCRGAGAGAAACCATAGGCTCAGTTTAGAGAGTGTGTTTGCTCCTATTAGCTTGGTAAGTTCTTAAACAGAAGTCATGTGAAGAATTGAACAYACACTTAGTCAACGGCCCATGACACATTCTAGTGTCATGATTCATTTAATCACCTGGACTTTCTGTATATTGAAGTCTTTGCTAGATATAGTGAGAATAATTAACAGCATTGCTGTCATTGGGGCATTACTTGAAACAAATCCTAAGTAAACAGGAGGCGGCATATATTCTTTACATTGTCTGGAGGGACTGCAGCATAACAGATTCATGTGATGTTTTCCCCAGTTACTCTTTGCAAGGCTAAATGGAATYATCTGCCACCTGCAGAGCTGCAGGTGCCACATAGTGGCACAACACGAGTCCGCAGMTGCTTCCGGCGTCTGCGGCGTGAAGGCTGAGAAGAAAAACACAAATAGCCAACCATGCCTCTACATCCCACGCCGATACTCGGCTAATGCTACAATAGTTCAAAACAGCAGCCTAACAATTTAAAGCAACAGAGAATAACRGCTTAAACTGAGAGGCAAGGAGGTACTCTGTGTCCAACTGAATCTGATGGGAAAGTTCAGCAGTTTGCTACCCTTCACAAAGCAGCACAATGTGAATTGATTTTCTCTCCCGCGCTGTAGCATCCCACAGGTTAGCACCGTGTCACGGGCTATTTCACGTGAACCAGAAGTGAACAGGAACAACAGAAGCAAAAGACACGTTGCAATGAGATACTCTCTGCTGCCCAGTGCCCTCTAAATCTGCCCTGCCTCAGGTCCTGTCCTAGATGTGAAAAAAGGGTAATTGTTTCTCATTAGCTAAATAGAYCAATGTTTGTAGGTGAAACCAAACAATTAGGATACCAGTGTTCCAGTGGATGGCTGTTTTCTTTCTGGGCCTGTTGAAACAATGCAGCAGCACTTGCTTTGTGATCCTTCCCGATGAAAAGCTTTATAGACATGGAACACAGCGCTTGATAGGAATTGTACTTCTGTCTGAAAACATTTACTGTGTAACAYCCCAGATAACCACGTGTCAGAGAGGAACCTGCTTCTTTTCATCTTTTGCTACTGTTTGTTTAGTTATCTGTACTCTTCAGTAGGCCAGTTTTGGGGTTATCAGAAAAACCTTCCCAGTTTGTTTTTGTGAACTTTCTTTCACGCAATAGAAGAAGGATAAAAAAGGCAAAGTGTGGCTGTAAAAGAATTAGTGGTGAGACTCAGGGCAAGCACAGTAACTCAAATTACATTTAATTCCTTTGTTTGAAATTACTCTGATATCAGGTTTACAACACCATTTAACTTGAATTCATTAGCCATCATCAGYTGAACATGAATGCTAATGTCTTCTACTTGCAAATTACTGTCATCTCACCTGAGGCATCCACAGTATCTTCTGAGTCCTCAGAAAATGATAGCAAGCTGAAAAACGCTTGTACCCTCCCCTCAGGATGAGCACGGGATAGCGGGTGAACTGCTCTAAGCTTCTGGCATATCGGACGGCAGTTCCTTCCTCAGCATCTAATGAGATCAMAAAGCTATTTGCCAGGGCAGGTTTAGAGTGCCTCCATCAGCACCGGGGGTTAAATCTGGCCCACTGACATCGACAGCAAACTCCTTTTCATTTCATCCCATGGTGTGCAGAAAGCCTTGTTAAAAGCTAGACTTATTCTTTAACTGTTGCTGCAGGTCAGTAACAAGGCATGCTGCTTTTCACCTCTTGTCCTGATCTTTTATTCCTCTCCTGGTTTCTTTTGTAGGTCTAGATAAAGTTTTTTTTTGCCTCCCCATTATTCTTTGGGAAATGCTTGTARTAAGTTTCCATAATAGGGAAGTATTATTAATTTAAATCTAATAATTTTAGTTTTATGGAGGCCCTTTTCTTTAGTCTGCTTTAGGCGAAGGGGGAGGTATCTTGAACAAATTCTTCACAAGTGTTTTAAACACTCTTCTCAGTGAAGCAAATCGTGTGAGATGGCTGCTCCCCCTCCTTCTCCCAAGGGATCCGTCCCGCTTGCCTCTAGCTATGTCTGCATTGGAAATAGATCCGCACAATAGAAACCCRCTTCTGATTCTTCACACCTTCTCTTGCTAATATCTCACCACTGAGAATTTATGAACATGCTTGCTTTATTCATTCCCTTTACACTCCCAGATTTTTTTCTTAAAAAAATGATGTAAATCTTTGCTAAAACTATAGTAGCCTTTATAAAGCCAATAGGAGCCAAACAAACATATAGAAGTGGTTCTGCATATGGCAGGACTCCTTGACAAAGGATGCGTGAAAGCTAAACATTTCCATGGTTCAAGGAAGACTGAACAATTACATGGAAAAGTTTCCAGCTCTTCACATTTCTCGGTGAACTCCATCAAATCATCACCCCCATTAAAGCTAAGTCTTTTTAAATATGATAATGTGAAAGCCTTTTATAACCCTTGAAGCAGGAAGTACTCACTCTGTGAACATACGGAACTTGAGTCAGCGTTTTCAATCTCTGAAGAAGCACTGCTCCCTAAAAGGCAATCGTTGAACAAGCCCAATGTGAAATGTGAAAAAGAATCCATTCCTCACATGCGACAAGGAACTTCAGAAGGATCAGTCCACAGATAGRAAACCAGACCTGCCAGGAAGCTTTGAAGTAAAACCTGGATTTTTGAAGCCTAAGAATGTATGTAACACAGTGAGAAACCAGAGGCATAGCACAGATGTTAGTTTTTCAAATGAAACTGGGTAAATTTGCATCTCTTCCAATAAGCTCATAAAATTAAATGAGGAATGGGAAGAATATCTATCCTGCAGTGAAGTCTTGACTGACATGGGTCACAGGTACCTTTTTCTTTCTCCTCTTCCTCATAGTCACAGCAATCCAAAGAGCTGGTCTCGCAGTCATATACCACGCAGTATCTGACACACCCCAATTCCTCAGAATCCGGTACCAGATACTCCCCCGTAGGACTCTACGAAAATCACAGAGGAATTCTATCAGGAGCACAGCTCCACACTTTTCTTGTGGCATCAACGCTACTGACATCTTGCAAGTTACTACTCTATAGCTACGGGGTGGGTTCGGGGCTATGTCTGTGCTTGACTCTGAAAGATCCGGTTAGAATTCAGAAATGACGCAAACTACGCTGGATTGCTTCATCAGCTGCAGTAGTAAAGATGCCAACACTGTCCTTTGTGAGACAAGTCTACWATATGTTAATTCTTGTGCAATGATTTTCCTGATATGGAGCTCCTATGTGCCAATCCTTCGGGCTACTGAAGCSACCTTTGCTTTGTGACAGAATACATCCCCCCAGTGGCAGAAATGGAACGGGCAGGGGAGGCTGGGACAATTCCCTTGGGTTTTAAGCCTGTTTTGTCTTACTGCTAATTGCTAAATCCAGGGTTGGTSCACACAAACGGCAACCCCCCCCTCACCTGTTCAATCCTGCGTGCTGTAATAATATGGCTCTCATTGTATTCACGCTGGGTACGGGCATCTGAAAAAAACAACCAACACAGAGCAATTGGCTTATCTGATGCTTTAAAGGTCCTGTTCGTAATTCAGTCAGTGGGAATTCAGGCACCATCGTCAGCCAGAGAAAGAGATTCAGTTTCTTAGAAACTGAGACTTTCTGGTGTGACTRTAACAAACCCCAATGCTGATGTGAGTCTGTGTGTAACACCAAGCGATGCCAGCAGCTTTAGTCCTGACCCAAGTGTGGTACCGCAGCRTTCACAGCGCCAGTCCCGTGCTCCGATCTGTTCTGCCCTCTGGCCCAGCCTKGCCCCACTCGCCGGGCTTGCTCTGACCTCCCGGCATCCAGCACCTCTGCCTCGGCGCTGCCCCGGAGATGGGGAGAGGGGCACCGGAGAGACCTCAGCCCCGCTCCCAAACTGGCTGACTCCCTCACCAAAACATTAATAATATCGCAGGATCAGGCCCCCTTTTTTTGGTAGTGGCACTAGGCAAGATGCAAATGCTTATCAGCAATCTTTGCGCAATGGTCAAGAAATCTCGCCTTTTTATAAATCTAAAGCCTCCGGCAGCAGCAGGGGAGAGCATCTGTCCCTGGGACAGGTCAGAGAAGGAAGCTGGATGCCAAATGCAAGTGMAAAACACAGCAATAGGCAGAAGACTTCCTCATTCACACTCTGCTGCTGGGCTAAGCGGCGGGAGAGGCTAACGCCATACGTATTAGCGCCGCTGCTTTCTGCTGAGCGTAGGGGATGAAAGCCGGAGCAGTACGGGGTGGTGGCACCTGAAATGGGACGGGACAAACGCCCTAACTGCAAGGCCCCGGTAATTAGAAGAAGTAACGTGTGCTCTTCCCSGTAGGCCGGAGCCCCCAGACCCCATCTCCGCGGGAAGCCGCCGGCTGCAGGCAGCGGGCCGGGGCCCGGGGCTCACCCAGCAGGCACAGGTAGTTGGGCTCCGCCAGCCGGGGGAACCGCCGGTGCTGGTTGAGGATGTTGTAGAGCTGGCGAGGCTCGCAGAGCGCCATTCCCGCCATCCCGCGACAACCCTCCGACACGGCGATTGTCGCCGACAGGCGTTCCAGCCCGCCTCGCCCCGTTGCCGTGGCAACGGCGGCGCGCGGCCCGCTCGCACCGCCTGGTTGCTAGGGAGGGACGCCCGGCGGTCACTAGGGGGTGACGTCGGMTCCAGATCTCGCGAGGCTTCCACTCCCCCCCTCCCCCGGCGGAGGAAGTCTCGCGAGACGGGCGGGCGGTCCCGCGCAGGCGCCGCGCCGTGGAGGTCGTTGGAGTCACCGGAGCCGCCGCGCCATGCTGTCCCGCCTCGCCCGTCCCGCCGCCGCCGCGGCCCTCCGCCGGGGCCTCGCCACCACCGCCCAGGTACGCCCCGCCGCCAGCCTCCTCGCTGGCCCGCCCCGCTGGCGGGGGCGGCGCGGGGCCCGCACCCTCTCCGGCCCCGCACCCCCTCGGGGTCGGGGTCGAGCCCAGGCCGCGCTCTGTGAGGGGGCTGAGGGGCAGGCGGGCYGCCGGCCGTCTGCGGCCCTCCTGTGAGCGGCGGAGGGGGGGCTGTGGGCGGCTGTAGCGCCGGGTGTTACCGGCTCAGTCAGTGCGGGGGGGGATGGTGAAGTGCTGCGGGGGAGGTGAGGAGCACAGCTCGGGGGGGTGTTCGGTTCTGGGGGTGCTGGGTTGATGCTGTGGCTCTGCCCGGTAAAACATCCGTGGTGTTGGGCATCGCTCTGTGGCTCTTAGCCGRGGAGCTCATGCCTTTCTCCGGGCAGGTGTAAACTGGCTGGCCAAATCTATTAGCTCTAGATGAACTCTTTCTGGTAGTATGCGATGGGTGATAAGCAATCTTGCTTTCTGCTTCCTTYCTCTACTGAAATATGGCCCTGCCTTCAAAATGTATTAAGAATTAAAGCTGGCGGTTGGGGGTTTAACAGTAATCCCTTTTGAGGGACTGAGTTTCTTTTGAACTTCGGATTGCAAAAGAACATTTTCCTCTAACTTGTCATACTGATCGACCTCCAGGATCTTTGGGAGGCTGTAGTGATGATCACTTTCTGTGGGCTTAGGCAATTAAGTTTGCATAGTGCTTGATAATAAAATTGAGAAATAGAACTAAAAGTAAAGAAAGTGTGGTGAAATCCCAAGGTCACTGCTGCAGTAACTACCAGAACAGCTCTACAATGTGTTTGTTGTCTTTTTTTCCTCAGAACAATGCCAAGGTAGCAGTGCTGGGGGCCTCGGGAGGCATTGGCCAGCCTCTCTCCCTTCTCCTGAAGAACAGCCCGCTGGTGAGCAGGCTCAGCCTTTATGATATTGCTCACACTCCAGGCGTTGCAGCTGACCTCAGCCACATCGAGACAAGAGCGAATGTTAAAGGTACTGCAAGCCGCTGGAAACGATTTGTGTTCCGAAGAGGTCCTCTTGGGTGTCTCTGACACGTGGAGATGCCCGTTGCTGTGCTTGTGAAGGGGAATCTTTACATGATCCTGAAGCCTAATACCAATTTAAGTAGCTTTTTCTCAAGCACTGCATGACTAATTAAGRTTTAGCTGATTAGACTGATATGTATGGAGATGAGAACGGTCTGTGGTTGCAGTGTTGAAGGAGAATTTGTAATAACTGGCAGGAAACATTCAGTAAAATTGCCTCAGAAAAAAGCCTGAGCGTTGAATTTAAAAATTTGACTGCGAATAGACTTAACGCTCCCTGGGTGTCGACATGAATTCTGCGTGCTTCTTTTCTGAAAGGACAGCTGTCAACTTCTGATGAAATCAAAACTTAATCTGCTGATCTTCATTTTATCTGAAGATCACCAAGAGGTTACATTTTACTTGGATGTGCCTATCTGCAGTTCTTTGGGGGCACTGACTATAGTGCCAGGGTAAGGTTTTTGGAGAGTAAATACACATAGCCGGAGGAACTGAGGGTTTTCGAAACAGATGAGCGTGAGATTCCCACCACTCTCATTCTGTAAGTTTTGAAACAGGGATAAAACATAAAATAGGATCCATCCATAATTGTATTTCTTTGCTTTTCAGCATAAGTCTGAATTGAAGGCTAAATTAAAAAAGGAATTGGATGCCTCTGGGTGTAATTTTGTACTTCTAAGTGTCAGATACTTAACTGGCAAAAACATAATGCCTGAATGTCTTCCATTCCAGGCTTCCTGGGACCTGAGCAGTTGCCAGAATGTCTGAAGGGCTGTGATGTTGTAGTTATTCCTGCGGGAGTCCCTAGAAAACCAGGTATGTTCTTTTTGTTAAAAAGCCCCAGGGCTTCATTGAAGTGTATCTCTGCAGTACTGTTACTCAAATAGAGCTGTGTCTGGTGCTTTGCGGTAGTGTTGGCTTGGGATGTAAATGGTCTGACACTGACCTAGAGCTTGTTGTGGTATCAGGCACCTCGTTTAGCTTCTGTCTTAGACTGTCCCTTGTAAAATGGGCAGAATTGATTTCTGGAGTTCCTGTGTACAGGTGAGGTGCAGAGACTTTTCAGGCAAGTGATCCTGAATCTCCCTTAAGTGTTTCTTGCCCAGAGCAATGCTCTAGTAAAAAAAACAGGTTCTTTGTTTCATTTCTCAGCAGAATAGAAATAATCTGTTTGTTTTGCATTAATTGTATGATAACTTCTCAGAGCATCTGTGAATGAATGCTGTTAAGCCTTCCTAGAATATCTCTGAACTGCTCCATTTCTACTCTGTTTTTCAGTATCCTGTTGGGAATGTAAAAAACTCTAGACTTTAATGCCTAGCTCTTCCTAATTTGTTATTTTTCATGGTTAAAGTAGTTGCTGCAACAGTAATGAGAGGTGGCACTTACACARCTAGCAATATTTTGCACAGACTAGTTGGCATTCAAACTGTAGCTGTGGAGGTGACTGCAGAGGGGGAGGAGAATTCAGCTTAGGAGCAGTTATGCTGCTCTGAGCACCACTGGTACACTGGTGTGCGTCAGTATGGTCATACCGTACTTCAGGCTGCCGAGGTGAAATACGTTCAGACAATTTACAGCTGGGCTGGTCGCTCCTGAACTGGGCTGATCTATCTGAAGGGGCAGTAATCTTGTATTAGTGAGAGGAGGTAACCTTTAGAGCCAATTCATTAATGCAGCTGGAGAGTTTCCTCTTGATATATGAAACCAGAAGCTGACGTGTCTCTATCCAGAGCAGAGTATTATTTTTTGATTGAGTTGTTTGCCCATTAATGAGTAGACTATGGATAACTTAAAACATTTTACTGGTTGTGTTTTAGGTATGACCCGTGATGACCTATTCAACACCAATGCTAGCATTGTTGCTGCTTTGACATCAGCCTGTGCAAAGCACTGTCCAGAAGCCATGATCTGTGTTATTTCTAACCCGGTAAGCATTTCCTGGAGACCTTGAAAATGTAGAGAAAAAAATCCAGAATGAGAATACTAGATTCTCATTGGGTTCCTATTAGTTTTTACCAGTATCTTTAAGGTCCACAGGCTATTTGCAGAAAAAAAGTAAAACCCTGGTTCTACTAACCCATTTTTCTTGGGCTATATGGAAGCCAGAGGAAATTTGGATGTAAAAGTGCTTAATATCTCAACATCTGTATGAGTTTGGTTATAATACATGCTGGTATATTAGCTGGAATAGAAGTCTTAGCTCACTAAGGAAGGAGCCTTTGTAATGTGAATGAACAAATTATTTAAAATGGAAGATTTTTCTTCCAGCCTGACTGTAAATTGCTCTTCAATTTAGGAATTAAAATAATTGGGTGCGGTTGACTTCGAGTTGGAAGTATACTTCGAGTTGTTTACTGGCCTGTTCAGTTCATACATTGGCTTCATTATTATACTGGTTTTRATGAATGCTTGCCTATTCTTGCTTATAGGTAAATTCAACCATCCCAATAACTTCAGAAGTCTTCAAGAAGCATGGTGTGTATAATCCCAACAGAATCTTCGGCGTTACAACGCTGGACATTGTCAGAGCAAATGCTTTTGTGGCTGAACTAAAGGTAGGTCATAGTAACAGATGCTGCGGGAGGGGTATGGTGTGCTTTGGTCGTTAGATCTACCAAAAATGCTTTTAAAATCGCTGCACAGAGCCGAAAGAGCTCTGGTTTCTGTGGAGCTAGGGCTGAAGGCAATGATTCCCTGTTTACATTCTCTAGAGGAGCCTGGGGATAGGGTTTCTTGCAAAATGTGGTTCAAGGGACTTTGACCTTTCTTTTTCATAGCTGTCCCCTGTGAGCGAGCTACATGTTCACCTTAATTCTGTTGGCATTTTCAACCCTGCTGGTGCAACCRGAGGAGAGGGTTGAGTTGTAGTACGTATTTGCAAGTCAAACTGTCTGTGCTGCATGTTACAGGATATTCTGSAAAGTATCAGGAGCTGTAACACGTTACTGCTCTTAATAGCCCTGGTGGAGTTTGTTCTTGTGCTGCTATTTATCTGAACTTGCATTAATAATATCCTGTAACTRTCTAAAGTTATCAAAGTAACCTGGAGTTCAACTGTGTAGATCTGGCTTTGTCCCTGGAGTGTAGCTGCCTCTGAGACCTCTGCCCTGTGTAGTACTGGGTTATAAATGTGTCCAAAAACCCCGGGCAGAAAATGAAGCATGATGTTTTTAAATGTTTTTCTTGTCCATATGCTTCAGAATCTGGAAAGTTTCATGTTTCTCTTAGGGCTTAGATCCAGCTCGAGTAAGTGTTCCRGTTATTGGTGGCCATGCCGGGAAGACTATCATCCCTCTGATCTCTCAGGTAAGTCAGAGTTACTGCAGTGTGTGGCATCACACTCATCACTACGTTAGAGTTGATGTAAAGTGCCTTTGTGATGGCATGTAACGTGCTAAGATACAGCAGAGATGGTCTTCCCTGCTCTTGTGGCTGCTTTCATTCTGAGATAGGGTACGGGATACTGGAAGGCAATGAGTTAAATCTAAACTCCTCTGGGTGGTTTAAATAGTTCCAGCCTGTSTCCTCTAAAGGAGTTTGGGATAAGAACTGAAGTGTAGTGTGGGTGTTCAGATGTCTTGGCACTGTTTGTTTTGGTTTTTATTTTTTGTGACAGGTATTTCATGATATGAATACCTTGCTTCAGCAGGAAAATGAAATTGATTTTGCCGTGGTGGACTAGAAGCACCACTTCAACATGCRGCAGTGAAGTGAGGAGGCGTAGCTCAAGCTGTGTGGGGAGGCCTGCTTCAGTAATGACTGGTAGTCAGAGAGAGGCTCCCTTCGTGCATCTAAGCCAGAGTGAAATGCAGTTCTAAAGCAGGCTGCAGCTTTGTGAGGAGATGGCTAGGATATGGCCAAGGAGCAATCTGTGAGAAAGGGAGAAAAAGCTTTCCTCTAAGCGGGGAAWAAAGTATCCTTCACAGAAGGATGTTCTTAGGGAATAAGAGCAAGGGCTTTGGAGCAGCTGAATGCTAAGAGGGTGCTTTCAGTCAGCTGGGACAGCGGCAGCTGTGCTTCACATACTTGCGTAGCTGTATCTGAAGGTTCAGTAACTTCCTAAATACTGCTGGCAGACTGGATCCTTCGTAAGGCTCTTGACTTCCATAATGYCACAGTGACCCGAATATTTACAAGGTGGCTTTTTGAAATTCCTAACGCCTGTTACGTGCTTGGAGGGCGTCCGYCTGGTGCAAAGACTACCCAGTAGCAAGTAACCATGGCAAGCCCTGGTTTTGCTGTCAAGCTGTGGTTTGCCCTTGAGCAAGCTGGCTGTGGCTACGTTCCTGTTACAGCCCTTGCAGTAACYGGCAGCCTTGGTGAACGCCTGCAGCTGGTCAGTTTGTCACACTATCTGTGAGCTGGGGCAACTGGTTCTCCCCATTGAGAACTGTTGGTAACAACTGTAGCGGTACAAAAAGCATCGTGTGGGTGGCCTTATGCTGACTCTGGAGGGGTCCTGGTGTTTGATAGTAACTTCTTTTTTCCAATCTAGTGCACACCAAAAGTGGACTTTCCTCAGGATCAGCTGGAAAAGCTTACAGGGAGAATTCAAGAAGCTGGCACTGAAGTTGTCAAAGCTAAAGCAGGAGCAGGTTGGTTCTTGACTGCAGCTTCCAAATAATTCTTGTTGGCCAGTTGAATGGACGCAGTCTTCTTCAGTTTAATCTTATTTACAACTGCGGTGCAGAATTATGAACTGCTGATTACAAATCTAGCTGCTCTGCCATGTCAGTGACTGCCTGAACTGTGGTACTAGAAGCAGCTCAGCATGCAGGTAAGACTAAACTTTAACTGATCCCACACCATGTATGGCTTTAAAAAGAATCTCCTCTGTCAAATCAAGCTGTTTCTTCCTATAAATCTGGTCAACTAAGTAGCATGTAGCTGGCCAAAAGCTGCTGCTTTATCCAACGGGCTGTGAGCTTGAAGTCAGTGATGCTGCAGCTCTGTAAACATATCAGTATGGAAGCCTTTGATGCTAAAGAAAGTATCAGATTTCAACATCATCTGTTCTAAAAGTGATTTAACTTTTACAGGGTCTGCCACCTTGTCTATGGCCTATGCTGGCGCTCGATTTGTGTTCTCTCTGGTGGATGCAATGAATGGAAAGGAAGGGGTTATTGAATGTGCCTTTGTTCGATCGGAAGAGACGGAGAGCCCGTACTTCTCTACACCTCTGCTGCTGGGAGTATGTACTTTAAATGATGAGGCTTATAAACAGCAGCTACTGATTTMATCTTGTGGTTTTTACTCAGTGGTTTCAATTCAGTCTAATGCTAGGTATCGCTGAAGTTAACARCTGAGCGTACCTTTAAGAGTTCTTGAACATTTGGGTATTGTACTTAGGCAAATACCTTGCGCTTGACAGGGCTGCTGCTGCTTTTATCTGCTCTTAGACTGCGGGTCGCTGGGTAACCAGAGATTCAGACTTGTCTTAAGAGGTCACGCTTGCCTCCAGTCAGTGCCTGTTTGTGAAAGGCTTTCATATGATTAACCAGAATCAGCWATCCTGTCTCCTCAGTTTGATCTGCTACAAGCAAATCCCTCAGAAATTGAGGCACATGGGGGGCTACAGCATGGATTAGGATTAATAGATTGCTTTCAGGACCTCTACTGATGAAAGAGGTGTTCCTTTTGTCACCCTTACTCTGTGGGTGGAGTGAAAAACAAGGATACTGCAGCCTTGTCGTGGCTGCTGGGATGCAAAGGATGGTGTGTGCACTCTTAGGTGCTAGCCAGTGAGGGAATGGAAGCAGAGGGGTATTAAGGGGGAAGGGTTTGGGTGTAGACATGAAGTCTCGAAAACCTAGGAGTGCAACTCTGAAGCAGTTTCAGACTGCAAGCCAGTGGCAAGCCAGGGGTATACGCCAGAGGAGAGAAATTGTCTTGCCTARCGGTGGGTTTGAAGATAGGAAGAGGCATGAAGGAGCAGTTGGTATCAGCCTCCTCTTGAAGGAGCTGRTGGGCTAGCTTCAAGTTTCTCACTTGTGAACAGTGAATGAGAAGTTTGTGAAGGCTGTAGAAGTTGCTACAGGTAACAAGAGGCTTCTGAGCCTTGCCGGGAAGCACAGGGTTGGCAGACTAGAGATGGCAGAGGCCCCAGGCTGGGTCTCCATCTCAGCTGGATAAATGTAATCAGAGCTGTTAAGTTGCTYGCTCGGTCATTCGATGAATGGTTAATCCTTAAATCCTCTTTCTCTCAGAAAAATGGAATTGAGAAGAACCTAGGTATTGGCAAGATCTCCCCCTTTGAAGAGAAGATGGTTGCTGAGGCCATGTCTGAGCTGAAGGCTTCTATTAAGAAAGGAGAGGAGTTTGCGAAGAACTTCAAGTGAAGAGTTGATGACGGAGAGAAATTAACAACTTCCTTAATTTATTAAGGCATCATGTCACTTTATGACTTCTGATTCAAAGCTCATGCTTTGATTGAAGTCTGTCTGTATTAGCTTAAT
Source organism: Oceanodroma leucorhoa (assembly GCA_030449065.1). Classification (NCBI taxonomy): domain Eukaryota; kingdom Metazoa; phylum Chordata; class Aves; order Procellariiformes; genus Oceanodroma; species Oceanodroma leucorhoa. The sequence goes on along the minus strand of JASVER010000060.1, from coordinate 5,348,747 downwards.
GATTGTTGCCAATGCAGAGTCTAATCATCAATAAAACGGCCTCATTTTTTCAGTGTACCATCTGGAATTGTCCTGATGTGCTTGTCTTTTGGAGGTAGAAGCTGTAGGTCTCTGAAAGGTTATCAGCTTCTGTCGTGATGAAATAGTCTCTGAAGGTGGGTGAACCGATTACTCTCAACTCTGCTGCTGCTTGGGTTTTGGTGTGGGCTACTTGTTCRGTGCAGCAGCGGGGAAAGCAGGCGTGATCAGATAAGATCAAGATGGGGTGAAGAGGCTTGTGAAAGGGATAACCGAGGGAAGTGATCCAAGAAGTGTGTTTTCAGGAGGTGGTGTTACCTCCGTTACCTTGTGTTGCCTTAATCTCTTACGTAATTTGATTTTAAAAGAGTTAGTAAAAGAGCACAGGGGTTGAAACGTCAGTCCTGCTCTAAGAAAATAATTAAAATGCTGAGAGTGACTTCTTTCTAGTTAGGAACAAAAGCCTTGATTTAGCATCTACATAAATTTCTTTTACATTCATCCTCTTGTGAATATAAAAATAAATGTCTGCAAGAAAATGGTGATGACGAGTTCTGTTGCTGACTTCTTTGAAGGTAAGCTTTAATGAAGGAAGCTATTAATTTGCTCTTCCTCCGTGCTCTGTGGGCTGCTTACCCTATTGCTTTGAATTGCTTTAATCCACGTAGGTTGAATTCTAAGTTGAACAGACTTTATTTTGGTTAGATGAAGGAAACGCCAAAGCCCAGTGCCTCTGGAGGAATTGAGGGGAGTGTTGGTTTGAGCGAGAGAACCTGGTGTAGAAGCTTCTCTTAAGGAAGAGACCTACAGGTAGTAGATGCTGTTTGATCACTGGCTGTTTTCCCCCACTGCTTGTATTCTAGCTCTCTTCTGAGCTATTTTTATTTTTATTTTAATCTAGTTAATTCTGAACTGGATCACACAGTTGTGACACTGAAGATGCCTTGAGAATAAAGTACTTTGCTCTTTCCCTGCCCTGTGGAACATGTAGGCAGAGAGAGGACAGCGAGTACAGTTCTTGTCACTCCTCTCTGCAGAAATTCAATGTATTAAAGCTGGCTTTCTTTACRGAAATAGTAATGAAGCGTCAGCAGTCATTACTCAGCAGGCTTGGAACAAAGTAATTATTAGGTGGTATTAATAGAATTAAAGATTAAAGAATTAAAGATCATGTTGGAGCGGGGCAGGGTGGATGTCGGAACTGAGGACGCTGAGGAGGAGTGACTGGCCAGGCCTAGTAAACGCAGTTTGGATGTTGTGTTCAAAACAGTCAATGGAAGGCGCGTGGCAGACTGCGATGAAGCAGGTTGCTGGACGTGGGGGTCCTGCAGGCCTGTCAGCAGTTTTGTATCCAGAAATAGGCCGCACGGGTTATTTGCAGACCTATGTATCCGTCTGCCAGAGCGAGTGGTCTGCGCCCCCGGCATGTGTGCCCGGGTGGTCCGGGGGAACTGCGATACGAAGCCGCCGAGCTAACGGCTGCAGGGGAAGCCTTGCCTTGCAACCAGGAAGGGAATAACATACCCGTGTTCTAGCCCTGCTGTTTTAACTACAGCAGATAGAGCAGATTTCTGAGGGTTGGAGATTTTTAGAACTTGAGGTTCGTAGTGTGGCTTAGGTTATTCTATCTCTTTCTTGTGTCAGCAATCCAAATCCAGCGAAGTCTGGGGGAATTGCRTGGACAAGCGGAAAGCTTCACTTATACCGGTCGGGGCTCAGGGACAGGATGGGTAAGTGGAGCTGAGGAGGAAGAGGATTATTTCCCAGCACCTGCTGACGCGTAGACTCTTGAGGGTTTCCTTCAAATCCCCTTAATGAKAACGCTGTCCGTTCCCTTTCTGCACTGTTTGGGGTTTGGGTTTGTTTCCCCGCCCAATCCCATGCTTCATGCTTGGAGTTGCAGCCATTCCCTGTGCCTGGAAGTCTGCTCTCCTTTTGGGAAGGGAAATGAGACACCCTTCTTGTGGTTTTCTGCAGTGAAGGCAGAGACCAGGAGGACATTGGATGAAGGTGAGAAATGAACTTGTGTAGGTTTTTGCTTGGTCAAAAGTGCTGTCCCCTTGGCCGAACACTGCTGTGGTGGATAACTTAACCGCTATGRAAACTGAAGATGGTTTGCAGAGGTAAACGTGGGACATCCCACCCCTTCTCTTCTCTCTGAACAGATTCCCCAGAGGAGGAATGGAACCGAGGCGTACCCCTCCTCGGGAGAAGTAGGAATTAGCTGGGTGTACCTAGATAAGCCGATGCTTTGTCCTGGACCTTGTCTCCTGGTGCTGTCTCTGAGACACACAACCTTCATCCTCTGTCCTCTGTGCGGGCTCTTGTGTATTGAATTTCAGCTCAGTGACCRTAGACTTAACTGCTTTATGCAGGAATTAGAAGTCGGCAGACTCGGTGGATCTGTGGACAACACTGCGGCAGCCTTGCTGAGTCACAGCACTAGCTCTGGTGCCAGCAGCCTTTGGTTTTTACCTCCCGTGGAGGTGAGTAACCGTGCTGCTGTGACCAGCTCTGGAGGAGGAGAAAAACCTCCCCTGCTCAGAGCTCTTGGGTTTCGTCCTGTTTACTGAGCAGACTTTTGTCTTGGTAGTCTTTAAGCATCTGACATCTTCCATCGCAGCATCATTTATGTGCCCAGAGCTGCCGCCTCCTCAGGCAGCCCGGCTCCGTGCTGGAGCCCAGATGTCAAGATACAGAGGAGATGCATATTAAGAGTAATAAATAAAGGTACTCCAGATGGCCAGGTGTCAGGTCACTTGATCCCACCTGCCGCTCCAGTGCTGCTGGGGCAACATGATAAAGCGCAGGAGAGGGTAGAACGAAGAGGAAAGCAAATGGTGAACGTTATGGCTCGAGTCTTTCATCCTGATCAACCTCGGTGTCCCGGGGGGSTTGAGCTGGGATGACTGCAGGAGCAGGGTGCAGGCTGGCAGCCCTGTGTCCCTTATTCCTGGCAAAACTGTTTTCCCTTCCTGGCTCTGTTTAAAGGCCGGTGCTTTTGGGTGGGGGTGCAAACCTGCCACCCCTGAGCCCCATCTCACCCCGGGAGGGCAGCAGGAGCCGGGAGATGGCAGCAGCAGCTTACCTTCGGGTAGGGCTGGTACCCCCGTGGCAGGCGTGGCTGAGCCTGGGGACAATTGCTGGCATTTCGGTGCTTTTTAGGAGAAGCAGCAGTGGAAACAACAACAGGAAGGCAGTTGCGTGCAGCCTCTGCCTTCCCAGCTCTGGGAAAGGAGCAAAACGGGAGGGGCTGGAGGTACCCCACAAAGATGCTGGTGCCCTCCCGTCACTGCTGCTCAGCCTCGGTTTACTGGGGCTGGTGGTTCACGGCAGGCTTTGTGTGGCCGATCCCCTTTCGGAGGCTTCATGCTTTGCTCAGCAGGCGTAGCGAGTTCCTCGCCGGCTGGCAGAGCCAGCTCCCGCTCTGCTTCACCGGAGCAGATCCGGCATCCCAGGGCGCGTGGCGTGCCGAGCCCCTCCGGCGCACCAGGCACTGCTTACGGGCAGGGTCGGCCCTGGTTAGGGGTGTCAAACCTCCCTGCGGTGAAGCCGCCCGCGCTGGGCTCTGTGCTTTATCCAGAGCACCCTCTGCCCAGGGAGGTGGCGGGTGAATAGGGAAAGGAGAGGGGGAGATACACGCCGAGGTGGGTCGGGCACAGCCGGGGGCGCGGGCAGATCTCCCCTGCAGCCAGTTCAGCTTCCCCCTTCCCTYGCAGGGCGGTGGCGAGAGGCTTTAATGTGAGCAGGAGGATCMGAAACCAGCTGATACGTGGTTTTGGCTTTGCAGAGGCCTCTCCTCTTCCCCCCTCCCCGCTCCCCTGGCTCTCCTGCCTGGCCACAGGCAGTGTTAAATCACCACCTTTGCATTCGCTGCTCTTGATTTACTAAAATGCCCGCGAGCTCTTGCTTCCCTCCCGGGTGCCTCAAAGCAGATCTGGAGTGCGACGCCGAGACGGGAGGGTTTGTTTGCATTTACAGGGAAACCTGTTAATAAAGGAGACCAAAGGGACTGCTCTTTTCCTGGCTGCGGGAACAGATGGCTGGATAACACAGTGCAATTACTATGCAGGGACTCCTGCCGGGGCRGGGATTTGATTGCCTGTTAGGAGAGGTTAGTGCGCTCGAGCTGAGCTCTGCCACCGCTCTGCCCGTCCCTGGCACCTGCTGCCTGCGGGGGTCCCTGRGGACCCTGGGACAGATCGGATGGTGTCGAGGAGGAGGTTGTGAGAGCTGGTCATGGGGAAAGATGCAGCAAAGGACTCGTGGCCGGCAGCGGGTCTCTGCTTCTCTCGCGCTGGGTGATGCTCTGGGTGCGCTGCYCTTTGGGTTTGTAAAAACAAAGGCTGGCTCCGGTGATGAACAAYTGCTCGGAGGTTCTTTCAGGCTGGAAGGGGTCCGGTGGCTCATTTTTTTCCTCCCGTACTTGTTTCTTCTCTGAGTCAGGAGGTGCCAAAGGAAAGCAGCAAGCGGCAGCTCCTGAGTGAGCCGAGGGAGGTGGGTGCCAGGACGTGGGGGTCACCTCGCTGCGGCACAGCGCGGGTGCAAAATGTTTCACAGGGCTTTAAAGAGTGGCCGGACAAATCCGCAGGGAAGAAGAATCCCTGCTGAGGGSTAGGAGGCTTAGGGAGCCCTGGGGCAGCAGGACAAGACCCAGAAAACCCACCCCAGCACCAAGYGGGGCTGCATGGCCATGGGGTCAAGCCCATATCGATGGGAGCCTCCAGTCGCCAGGCCACGATCGAATGGCCCAAGGTCACCCCGGGGCCGTTCAGCCGCCCGATCCCCATCACGCCGCAGGCTCTTACAGGGTAATGGTGTCCCCATTCCCTTCCCCTGCACGCCTTTGCTTTGCTCCCCCCATTTGCTGGCGTTTTCTTCCTCCCCGCTCCCTCGCCRGCTCAGGCAGGGTTGCTGAGCATCAAGAAAGTCAGCGCCGGGCTTTGATCAGGGATATCGCCTGTGCCGTGCCAGCAGCACGTTCCCCACGCGGCAGAGCCGCTCCCGGCCGCCCTTTCTTCTGCGTCAGGAGGCGGCTGGTGGAGATGTCGAACCTCGGTACGAATCCTTGCAATTAGGCCTGTTCTGCTGCCTGCCTTGTTTGATCTCCTTTAATTATTTATCGCCTGCCTTTTTTTTTCTCCTTCCCGAATCCTCGGTTTCTTTCAAGTGATTATTTTCTTCCTCTCCCCCCAGCCGCGGCTGGCTCTGCCTGTTATGCTTGCAATTACCRTCCCTTCTCCCGGTCCTTCCATCTCTCCCCTTTTGTTCTCCACCAGATCATGGCTTCACGCCGCTCTCCCAGCTGCACCCCCCAGCTCTCTGCCTGCCTGGCAGCTTTTTCTTGTTGCTTTTCTCCATTTTTTTCACCCGGATGGCTATTGCCTTTCTCCATCCCCTTCCAGGCGTGGTTTTGGCTGTGTTTATCGCTGGTGCCAGCTCTCTGGCTGGGATCCTGCACCCTGGGCTGGGCTGTACTAGATCTCCCATTGCTATTCTCCCAGGCTATTGCCCAAAGCCCTGGTTCCCAGCAGCATCCAGTCAAGCCTGGGGAGCCCCATGGGGCTGCTGCCTCCCCCCCCCCCCATGCCAGGGTCTCCCCGTGCTGCTTTTSCTGCTGCAGGGGGGGCCGAATGCATCCCCCCATCCTCTTTGTTTCCCAGGGCCTGATGCATTATTCAGTGCTGCGGGTGTTGGAAAGATAACGGAGGTGCAAAGGCCATGGGCTTGGCCTGGGGATGCTGGATTTTCCCTGTCACAGGCTATTTTCCCCTCCCACGTTAAACCAGGAGAGGCCCTGCCCATGCAGGAGGCTTCTCCTAGGAGGTGGCATCTGCTCTTGCCCCGGGAGGACGTGGCAGGGACAAAGGCAGGAGAGGGGGAGGCAGCAGCCGCAGCCCTGGGGATGCTCCAGGGGCTGCACCGCAGCTCCCACACCCAGCCCCGCTGCTTGGCCAGAAATTAATAGAGCCAGTCCAACGCATGGCCAAGCCTCTTGTTTACGTAGTCCCTACAATAACAGCCTGGAGAGGCTGCAGTCCGTGCTCAGCCCCTCTCCCACCCTAAATGACCCTCTCCCAGCTCCTGCAGCTGTTTTAGGCAGGGACAGGCTGCCCTGGAGCTGGCGGGGAGCAATGTGGGGCATCTGCTTGAGTGTGTGCCTGCGTGCGTGTGCCTGCGTGCGTGTGCATGTGTGCACGCTCGGGCAGCCCTGCCACGGGAGGACACGGACACCTCGCACCCCGTGGGTGGCTGCAGGCGGTGCGTGGCTGGTGATGGCATGGAGCAGCTCTCTGGGATGTCTCCACATCCCCCGGGGCACCGGCTGCTGGCGGGTGTCCCCGCTCGCCCAACACTGCTGTGGCTGCAGAACCCCTCGCCCTTGGCCGTGCTCCCACTCATGGCTTTGATCCACCCGTGGCTTCCATCCGCCCGCTCCCCCTCTCTCCCCTCCGGGCAGGCTGCTTGGTTCAGGGGTGRTGATGCTGGGGAGGTGCAGGGGCTCTGGGCATTTGGGGTGAGCTGTACCCCAATCCCACCCCCCCCCCTCGTGTTTAGGAGGGTCTGGCCCAGCCCCTCCTCGTGCAGCAGATGGGGAGTTTTCGTCTGGCCTTGTCATGCTGCAGAGTGTAAGTACGGGAGTGGGCGATGGATAATGAACGTGGGATGAGGGTTTTGCGGAGCAGCCGGTAGGAAACAACCCCAAATGCTTGTTTAATCCTCGCAGAAAAAGGATGCTCGCTCCCTCCACCCTGGCTGCAGCTGGGCACCGTCCCCTTCGGCTAGACCCGTCCCCATGGCCTGCTGCCACYTCGGCCCACGGGGACCCCCCATCCCTTGTGCATGGGGATGGGGAGGAAGGTGAAGGACGGCAGCTCTGGCCGCGGTGAGTGATTTTGGGCTGGTGCCGGTGAGCAGTGCTGCTGGGAGTCTGGTCCTCACCAGAGCATCTCGGGGAGCRGAGCATCACCCAGCTGCCACCTGCTGCGGGGACATCCCCACCCGGACAGGTATCTCCAGCCTGGGCTGCCCCCCAAAAGCCCCCGTTAGACCCCAGCTCTGGCTCCCCATCCCTGTCCCTCCCCAAATCCCCCTTCCAAGGCCAAACCCGCTGTGGGGAGACCCCCGGGTGCCTTTGTTAGCTCTCTGCTTGGAAACGAGCAGCCGTGTTRAGGAGGGAGCTGTACTCACAGCAGAGGCACTGCCTGTGCAGTGTGGGGGAAAACTGAGGCACAGGGTGGGGGGCAACTGGGGGGACCAGCTATTCCCAGCCAGGTGCATGGGGTGTCCTTGGCTGGGGCCCTGGCAGAGCAGCCAGGAAGGCTTCAGGCTGGTTTGGGCAGCCCAAGCCTCGCCATGACCACAGTGGGTGCCTCTGGGGTGGTTTTGGSGTGGTTTGGGTACCCCATCCCTTGCCATGAGCACGCTGTGGGGTTTCAGGGTGCTTTTGGAGAGGTTTGGGTACCCTGTCCCCCACCACGATGGCATGGTACAGGGTGGTTTTGGGGGGGCTAAGCATGACCCCGAGCATCGCAGGGCCRGTTCAGCACTGCCGCTGGGGCTTTCTCTATTTTTGGTCCTTTTGGGGATTTTCCATGCACTTTCTCTTTTWGCAGCCAGCCTGCTCCCTCCTGGTGTCCCTGCTCTATCCCGGCTGGGCACTCCTCCCCGGGCCTGATCCTGCCGTGCTCCTGCTCAGCGCCAGGCTAACTGGGACCAGCACTGGTGGCACTGGTTGTACTGGGAGCTTGCCACCCAGATTCACTGGCTCCCACCACAAGGAGGGCAAGTGCTTGGCACCGCCAGAGGAAATGAGAATTAATTATGGGCTCGTTAACACCGACTCATTACCTGTGCCGCAGTGCTGGGCAATATCCCYGGTGGGGTCCTGGCACGTCCCGCATCACTCCGGCCAGCCCGAATCCCCCCGTGCCCACCAGGATGGGGGTGCCCTGGGTGGTCCCAGGCAGCGCTGGTAAATCAGCCGGGAATGGGGAGGGGGTGGGCAGGGCTGGGCTGGCACTGGGGGCGAGGTGGGGCATCGTGGTGAGGAGGTGAGGGGTGGGACATGGGATTGGATATGTGTTGGGATGGGGTACAGGGTGGGATACAGGATGGGGTGGGATGGGATACAGGGTGAGATATGGGATGGGATATAGTTTGGGATATGGGATGGGATACAGGGTGGGGTACAGGATGGGATACAGGGTGGGATACAGAATGGGATGAGGTACAGGATGGGATACAGGGTGGGATGGGATACAGGATGGGATACAAGGTGGGATACAGAACGGGATGGGATACAGGGTGAGATACGAGATGGGATGGTATGAGGTACAGGATGGGATACAGGGTGGGATATGGGATGGGATGGGATACAGGATAGGATACAGGATGAGGTACAGGATGGGATATAGGGTGAGATACAGGTTGGGATGGTATACAGGGTGAGGTACAGGATGAGGTGGGATATGGGATGGGATGGGATACAGGGTGGGATACAGGATGGGATGGGATACAGGGTGAGGTACAGGATGGGATACAGGGTGAGATACAGGGTGGGGTACATGATGGGGGGTTTCCTGGCAATTGCACCCCCAGGTGTGAGCAGCTGGGCTGGGGCAGGCGCCTCAGTGGCTGGTGTTTGG
>JASVER010000060.1:5279027-5339275 GCA_030449065.1 Oceanodroma leucorhoa | reverse complement strand
CAGGGGGCAGGGAATTGGGGTGCCCAAAGGGAGGGGGACGGCAGGGCTGAGCGAGGGGTGCAGCGCTTGGTGGGTGCTGGGGTGGCTGGGGACCCCACAGGGAGGCAGGTGGCAGGGGTGTCCTGCTTGGGTTTGATGCTCCTGGGGGTGTGGATGGGTTGAAGAAGCTGGAGATAAGATGCTTTTTGGGGTGCAGGGGGTCCCTCCAGGGACGTGGATGTGTGGGGCATTCCCTGGTGCAGGGGGGCTGGCTGGGGGGCACCCCACATCCCTCCCACCGGTGCAGGGAGACAGGCTGGGACAGGGTCCATGAGTGACCCCCCAGCAGTGGGTTTTCGGCTCCCACTGCAGGACTGGGAGGGACGGGATGGCGACGAGCCCCCAGCAGACGCTGGCGCCTTGTGGGGTGTGGGTGGGAGACGAGGCCGAGATAACAGCCCYGAAGCCCCTCTCTCTGCTGTGCCGAGCCCCAGGCCATGCCGGGGAGGGGGGCCCTGTGGTTCCCAGTTTGGCTGGTGAGATTCAAACCCTGCGGGTGTTGCGCGGGGGAAGGAGAGGGGCAAGGCTTGGCAGCCGGGGGAGCTTGAGCGGCGGCTCCGTGGCTTGTCTTTCGGGAGCGTTTTGAGCTTCTCCTTCYCAGGTTTGGGAGGTTTGTCCCCAGGGACGGACGGGCTGTGCCCTGCGGGAGGTTGGTGGCGAGGGGTCGGGCCACGGCTGGGGGGGGGAGCAGGTGGATTTCATTGGACGTGGGTTCATTCATCTCCTCCGGAGCAGAGATTTCAGACTGTGGATGTTTCTTGGCTTGCCTGCGCTCCTGCTGCTGCAGGGGGGTCACTTGGGGGCTTGCCAGCGTTTAGGGGTGTCTCGGATTGATGGCAAACACCGAGGACCATCTCATAGGGTGCAGGCRCTCGTGCCCCCGGCTGGTTTCCCTGCCCTGGCATGTGGGTTCATCTGTGGCAGGAGCATGGGGACACCCCCAGCAGGAGGGATTTTGGGGACAGGAGCGTGTGCTGCTTGTGTCCACACACACAACATCCTCACTCCGTCCCCCTCTGCCAGCTTGGCATCACACGATCCCACCCCTGCATCCCGCCTGCCTCCCCCCTGCATCCCGCCTGCCTCCCCCTGCCCCAGGGACTCATCCTGGCAACACAGGCAGGGAGAGGCGGGGGCTTTCAGGGCCAGAAGTTGGGCAGCTTTTAGGGGAACCTTCGGTCCTCGGGATGGCGAGCGGGGGCTGTGCCAGGCAGGTGGAGGGGCGCAGGGGTCTCGGTTGGTTTCGTCCCTGCTTCCAAGGAAATAGTGCTTCCCCCCTGGGCAAAAGGTCTCCTGCCCCGGGGGCCGGATCTGGCTGCAGGTGGACACGTGGCAGTGGGTCCCGGGGGCTGCGGGAGGGGGGAGCAGAGGGTGCCCACCCCCCATCCCTGGGCAGGGGGTGCCTGCGGGGTGCAGGTCACCCCCTGGGTTTAGTCCCAGCTGCTGGGGGTCTGCCGGCTGCGGGGGTCCCCGATCCCAAAAGCCCTTCCTCCTCTTCCTCCTTCCCAGCTCCCGTTTTCCCCGGCCAGGTGGCCCGTGGCTTATATAATGTGCTCAAACCCCGGAATAGCTCCTCCCGTTACACAACCGCCCAGCCAGCCACGGAGGGGGGGGATCCCCGGCTGGACGCTCCCCCTGCGCCGGCCATGCCCCCCCCATACCTGCCACACTCAGCCCTGGGGGTCATTCACTGGGATTGTGTCCCCGTCGGGGAAGGTGACCCCGTTGTCATCCCCCCCCTGCTCCGCCGTCTGCTCAAAAATTGCTTTTATTATTATTATTATTATTATTCCCGTCCCCCAAAAGTGGTGCTGGGCTGTGGGGCTCCCTGTGCCTCCTCCTGACTCCTTGCCCAGCAAAGGAAATGGCCTCAAGGATTCAAAACCTGGGGGGTTGGCTGTTCCCCCCACTCCGTCCTCGCCCAGGGTTGCCCTTATTTAAGCACCTCTGGGTTGGCGAAGGTCTGGCAGGGCAGCGAGTGCCCGAGCCCTGCCYRCCGGGGCTGCCCGCAGGTCTGTTGGCCACCAGCAAGGAGCAGCTGGTGGCCACGGTGGCCCCAAGAGGTTGGGGAGAGTGTGGCCAGGGGAGTGCGAGGCTGGGGGGTCACATAGAGGTACCCATGGCCTCAACCTGCTGCCTCTCCGCTCGGCACCGGGGGGTTTGCTGCCGTCACTTGGACGTGTTACTCCTCCTTTCCCTCATCCCTGGCTCAGGAATGGGATCACTGCAGGGGTCCCGGGGTCCCCTGGGGCTGGTCCCCATCGTGGTGTGACCCTCTTCCCATCAGCTCTCCTCCAGCCGGAGCTGGGAACGGGGCTTGCTCGGCCTCCCCCAGCAGCCCATGGGGTTCAGGCTGGGGGGGAGTTCGGCCGTGGCATTTTGGGGACAGGAGCGAAGCCCGGCTCCTCGCCCTCCATCGGGCCCTTTTTTCCGGAGCATCTCCCAGGGGAGCTGATGGATCTCCGCTGCCGGCACCCCTGTGCGGTGCCCGTCTGGTGGGGGGGACCGATCCCCACCCCTGACTCCTCCATCCCTACATCCCCAAGCCGGGAAGGAGCCTGGTTGCTTAGCAACTGTTTAGCTTCTCCACCAGCCTCCTCATCTATTTAAAAAAAAAATATATATATGCACAGACGTAGGTATGCACAAGCAGCAGCGAGCCCTCGCCCAGCTCACGACCTCCCCAGCCAGCATCCCTATATTCTTTATTAATTGCTTTAAAGTCTGCCAGGCATCAAATTTTGGTTGGGCAGCTAGAGCAAAGGATGCTCCGGGCTTGGGGTAGGGAAAATACGGGTGGAGGGGCTGGAACGGGTGTAACCAACCCCTTCCTGCTGCCCCTTCCTGCAGGCAGGATCCCTGCCGGCTCGGGGCTGGGAGGCAGCGCTAACGAGCCCCAGACCGGCTGCACTTTTAAAACCAATTTTGCCTTTTTTTTTTTCTCCTTCTTGGAGATCTGACTCATGGTTTTTGGCACTCGGTGGCTGGTGAAAGGCAGCTCCGGAGAAGGTCGGCCCAATTAACGGCAGCAACCCCGGACTTTTCCTCCTTGTAATTCTGGCCAGGTGTTTAGAAGAGGCCAGCTGCCTGGCTGCGATTCTCTGGCATTTTTTGTATCACAAAAAAAAGCCCCTCACCCAGCCGTCCCCACGGCACGGGCAGGGAGCAGCCTGGGACGGGGCTGTAAACACTTTGGGGACAGGGCTGATTTCGGTAGGGGGTGGCGTGCCCTTATGAGACCCCGGCGGGCAGGGGAACTGCGGGGGACCACCCCTCTCACCCTCTCTGGTGGGGCTGGAGGGTCCCCTGCTTCTTGGGACTGAGCCCTGGCACGCTCGGTGCACGAGTGGTCCAGGGAGCCGCCGTCCCGGGCTTGCCGCCTGCATCCCGTGCCCGCATCCCCGGCACGCGGGCGCTCGCCGTCGCCCTGGCTGGTGCAACTGGATGTGGCGAGAATTAATTGAGCACCAGCCGGAGGCGGCTTTAATTAGCAACAAGGCAGGGAGGGGAGGAAGCCCAGGCACCGCTGCCGCCTTTCCCTGCCGAGGGGGAGATACCGGGAGAGCATCCGGGCACCGCCAGCCCCCCGCTGCCAGCCCYGTTCCCGCCGGGAAAGCGGCTTCATCCGCATTACGGCATGGCAGGGCCCTGCGGTGGCAGCGGGCAGGGGGGACGGGCAGCTGCCTCCAGCACAGCCCCGTGCTCCGGGGTGCTGYGGGCACGGCCGGGGAGCTGAGCGGTGCCCGCGGGGGGATTTGAGCAGAGTCAGCTGGGAAGGGGTTTATTTCTGGGCTGGAAAATAAAAGGGCAAAAGCAGTTTGGTGAAATGACACTTCTTTTGCTCATTTTCCTTGTTTTTGTCTTTCCCTTTGGGCTGGAGCTCCCGAACCCCTGAGCTTCCCTTCAAAGCCCAGGCTGGACAGCCCCAGGCTGGGACAGGGGGACGGCCGCCTCCCGGGGCCACCCCCCCAGGCGCTGGGGGTCCCAGCCCGCAGGGAGGGAGCTTGGCTGGAAACCAGCAGCCCCAGAGCCCGGCAGGATGGCGAGGCTGGTCCTTGCACCCCAAGCTGGCAGGGCCTGTCCTGGCTGGGTGTCAGGGGCACAGCGCGGTGTGTCTGTCCTTCTGTCTGTCCTGGCCTCCATCGGCCTGGCAACGCTGGTGCCTGGGTCCTCCGCACCCTGGGTGCGATTCAGCACGGCTGGGAAGGGAGGGAGGGAGCCAGTGCTTGGGGGAAAGCGTGGGATGGGGATGGGGGTGGAGGATGGGGATTGGGAATGAGGAGGAGGATGGGGATGAGGATGGAGGATGGAGAATAGGAAGGAGGATGGAGTGGAGGATGGAGGATGGGAATGAGGATGGAGGATGGAGAATAGGGATGAGGATGGAGGATGAGAATGAGGATGGAGGATGGGGATGAGGATGGGAATGAGGAGGAGGATGGAGGATGGAGAATAGGGATGAGGATGGGGGTGGAGGATGGAGATGGAGGATGGGGATACGTATGAAGGATGGATATGGAGGATGGGGATGAGRATGAAGATGGGGATGGAGGATGAGGATGGAGGGTGGGGATGGGGCAGCTCTGAACATTTCCAAAAGCTCTAATCCAGGCAGCAGAAAGCACGCACGAGCTGAAAAGCTGTTTTGACGTCCCCAAGCCCCGAGGTGGCATGTGGAGCGCCGGCAGGGGAGATCGGGATCCCAAAACGYGTGGGCGAATGGCTCGGCAAAATGGGAAGAGACGGATTTGCTCAGGAGTTTCCCCAGCAGGAGAGGGACCCCTCGTGCCCCGGTGCCAGGGAGTTYGAGCCCTCCTGGGTGGCACTACGAGGATTAGGGTGGTGGGGACGGATGCCAGCGGCTGGCCCCGGCCTCATCCTGCAGCCTTGAGGAGTCCGTGGGGACACGGCGCAGCGCTCGCCCCAAGACACCTCCTCTCCCTCTTGGCCAGGCGGCGGGCTGCCAGTGCTTGATGATTTGTGGGTAATTACTGCAGATAATGAAATATTTAACCATTGTCTTTATTATCGGGGGTAGCGCTGAGCCAGGCGGGGAGCCGCTGCCGTTTGGGCAGGGCCGTGCTGCCTTTGCTGACGGGTTTGGTGCTGGGTTTGGTGCCGGCATGGGCTGGCGGAGCTGGTGGTCCCCATGTGGTGGCCGATGGATGGAGTTTGTGGTGGTGACGGCTACCCCATGTCCCCGAGCTGTCCCTTGCAGGTGCAGGGTGTCACTGGGGGTCTCCTTTGGGGATAGGGAGGGCACAGACCCAGCCTTGGGGACACGGGCTCCTTCTACCCCGGTGCCTTGTCCCYGTTGTCACCAGAGATGTAGGACTGGCTCCGTTTTCCACCCAGGGCTTTTGCCTGTGGCCCGGCTCTGCTGTTGATAGCCGGAGGGGGTTTGCCGGTGGTTTTTTCTCTTCCTTTGTTTTCCTGGCCGTGCTGTGGCTGAGGCAGGGAGGCTGGTATCAGCTCTCACGGTGGATATTGCTCACGGCTGAGGGGACACGGGGACGCAGTGTCCATCCCCGGGCCGGCTCCACCTGCCTGGCGCTGGGCGCAAGGGGGGTATCTCCAACCACATCCTTTTCACGGAGACGGGGAGCGTTTCCCGGCGGGATCTGCATGCCTCCCCCACCACGCAGCCCTTACCTGCAGGTACCCATCCAGCTGCCGGTTTATCTGACATGCTCCTCCATCCACCCGCCTGGCTGTATATCCCACATGCTCTCAAGGTTTCGCAGCAATGAATTTACCCACTGCCAGGCTCAGGATAAAATTAATTCCCGCTGGGGAAAAGCAAGCAGAGGCTGCTGCGGAAAGCATCCTCTCCTTCCCCGAGCCCCTCGGTAAGTGAAGGTTTCCCAGTGGGGAGCTTCCCCCCTTCCCAAATTTCCTTCMCGGTTTTTGGCTTCATGCCCCGATGGGAGAAAGAGGAAGAGGAGCCCCCAAGCCAGGTTTTTCTGCAGCATCTCTCCCGTCTCTGGCCCAGGGCCACCCTGGGACATGGAAGGGGGCTGGGGTTAGGGATCCCCCCCAGGCAGGGAGGGCTGAGCGGGGCAGCTCCTTGCTGTGGGGTGTCATGGGGCTYGAAATGTGGGTGCTGCCCTGCCTGCTGTAGGCAAGGGGGGACCGAGGGACCCTCCGGTTGCTCTAACAGGGCTGAGCATCCAGGGGRTGCAGAGCCCCGCCAGCTTCTGCTCCACTGGCAACATCTCCTGCTGCCCGCTGCTCCGTGCCTCTGTGGAAATAAAGGCTGCTGGCTCCTCTCTGCACGTTAATAATGGGGAAAAAAAAGGAAAAAAAAAAGCCTTGTAATTAAGCAGTCAGCTGCCGTCCTCCCTAGGCAGGCTCGTCAGGAGATAAATGAGTGCGTGGGGCAGCCGGTGGCAGCGGGAAAGCCGGGGATGTCCCTTGGGGATGCCGCGGGGTGGGAGATGCCCCCTTTCCACCAGGCTGGGACCCCCGCCACCCCGGGGAGGGCTCTGAGGCTTTTTCTCTCCTCTAACAGCAGAGAAATGTCCTCGAAGCCTCTTGTGGGTGATCTGTGCTCCCACCCTACCCGCGCCGGCTGACAGCGGGGTCCGTGGGGCTCAGGGGGACCCCTGCCCGCCTGTCCTGCTGCTACCGTATGGCTCCGGATGCCACAGATCCGCACTTTGCCAGGCTTTTCCCCAGTACGATGCTGGTGCAGAGCATCCTCCTTTCTTTCCCATGAGCCAGCCCTCGCGGCATGGTGATGGGAATAGCTTTGCGTTGCAGGTGGGAAACTGAGGCAAGGGGCAGGAAGGGTGCTGGCAGAAGACCCAGATCTCTCAGTCGCCGTTCC
Source organism: Oceanodroma leucorhoa (assembly GCA_030449065.1). Lineage (NCBI taxonomy): Eukaryota > Metazoa > Chordata > Aves > Procellariiformes > Oceanodroma > Oceanodroma leucorhoa. The sequence goes on along the minus strand of JASVER010000060.1, from coordinate 5,332,407 downwards.
TATCGACCTGTGTGCCCGCACCTCTTCTGAGGCAAATTTTGCCTTCGGGTCCTGACGGGGTCCCCTCGCCATCGYGGGGTGAGAGGGAAGCCGGGGCAGGGACTGACCCCCAACTCTCTCTCTCCCTCGCAGGCGCTGCCGGCGGCGAGGCCGCCCACGTCGGCATGGCTCTCTACAACAACGGGGCCGATGTGCCTTCGCCCCAGGAAGCTTCCAACGGCTTCTCGCAGCCCGGCGCCTCGGGTACATGGCACAAAGGCGAGGAGGAGGTGCGGCTGGTGGAGCCCARCCTGGTGAAGAAGGCTCACCGGGAAATCCTGGACCACGAGCGCAAGCGGCGGGTGGAGCTGAAGTGCATGGAGCTGCAGGAGATGATGGAGGAGCAGGGGTGAGTGGCCGGGGCTCGGCTGGGGATGGACTCCGTGGCTTGGGATCCTTTTGACCCACTCGTACTTTGTTCTCTCCCTTTTTCCTCCCTAAAAAAATACCTTAACGTGGCAAATGTCCCCACTTGGAAGTAAATCCACTTTTGGGTGTATCGGACAGCTTTGGGGTGGACTGGTGGGTTGGTTTGTGAAGCTAAATGCCTCCAAGAAATGCAGACCTAGAGTGTATCCAYACACATGCTGGAGGCTTGCTCCGGCCCCTCTGCTTGGAAATCTGGGCTCCCAGCTCATCGTGCCGGGGAAGTGGAGGCAGGAAGGAGGCAGCCATCAGCGCTGCCCGGCCCGTGCCTGGGATGGGAGATGGTCCTTCTCTGTCTCTCGTGTTAGGGAGATGAAGGAGAGCTGGGGTTTAGTCCCAGGAGAGGCTGTTTTGCTGCTTCAGTTCGTCCTGCCTTTCTTCTCTCCCCCCAGTTTTGGGGTGAGAGGATCCCCCCCATCCTGCCGTGCCCCTGGCTGTGCACCATGAGCTGCTCCTGGGGAAGCAAAGGGCTGGGGGAAAGCCTGAGGGGCTGGAGAGCATCTCTGCCTGGGTGGGCAGGAGGGGCTGCGGGGCCAGCGAGGAAACCCCCATCCCTGCCAGACCCATGGCTGTGCTGCTCCGGCACCAGCCGAACAGCCTGACCCCCCTGACAGCTCGCTAAAACCTGATGGATGGAGCAAATTCTTCGGCACACRTGGGTAGACGGGGACTGGTATCAGCTGGGGAGAAGGAAAATGGATTGAGGGAAGGCTTCGCCAAGGCTTTCATTAAGAGCACAAGCGTGACCTAGAATTAAATTGTCTCACACAGACTGGAATAATGATTGTGCCTAATTTGTCGTTATGGAAATAAATAAGGCTGACCTGGTGCCTTGGGGAGCCCAGAGCCTCCTGTCGGGTTCCTGCGCCCTACTAGGGATCTTACTACTAGTAGTATCATTACTGCGATGGGTAATAGCAATATTGCAATTGGTATTGTTGTTATTGCCATAATTGCCTTTGCTATTATTAAGGCTATTAATAACGATGATGACGGTGATACACCGAAATGATAATATAATTACAGTAATAATCTTGGTCAACCTGGTTAATCCTCCGCCTGCTCTTCCCCTCCGCACAGGGCTCTCTGGGGGGGTTGCATGGGATGCGCTTTGCACCTCTGAGGTTTCTGCCTGGGCCGGGGGCCGCATCCTGGCCACGGCCTCGGGGGAGTTATTAGCAAGGGCAGGGCCCCCGGGATGAACGGGTGTGACRGCAGAGGAGGTTTTGCGGGGATTTAAGCATTCCCTTGTTTCCTTAAATGCRGATGGCTCCTCCTGCCTGCGCTCTACCCGGCTGCTGCTTGCTCCGGGCTGCCTGCACCGTTATTCCCTGCCTGCAAGCTGGATTTGTTGTCCGGAAAAGAAGCGTCAGCAATTTTTCTTTCTTTCCCAAACCCATTCTGTGTGTTTAATGCAAGAACAAAAACCCTCCAACRGGGTTATAAGCAGCGCCGGGGGGGTGCAGGAGGGAAGGGGCTGGTGGGGTGCTCCTGCCTCCATCACAGGATCGCTGGGTGCAGGGGGGTTCCTCACCTTGGCCTTGCCCCCTGCAGATTTGCTAATGGCCCAGCCGTGGTGGCCCATCTGTCACCTCCTGTTTGGCCTCACGTCCCTTCTCCAAGAGCATCGGCCGCACCCGTAATACGCTGCAGCAAATGCTTCTCTTCTTGGGCGGACATCTTCCTGCTGCCGCTGGCYGGCTGATGCCCTGCGGGGTGGCCGGGGCCGACGGCTCCAGCCTCACGGGATAGCCACACTCTGCCCGGCTGGCTGCACCACCATCAAGGGCAGAGCACATTTGGGGGTGCTGCCCTCTTTTTGGGGGCCCCCCCGTGCCCAGGCAGGGTGGAAGGCGAGGGGAAGCGGCCGGGGCTGCCTCCATGCCCCGTTAGCCGCCCTGCTCCTGCACAGGTCTCCTGGCTGGCTGGGGAATTAATGAGAGCCTTTCAGTGCAAATGAGCTCGTTAATATTAATTCCCCTCTCCTCGCTGTTCCCCTTCATGGGCACCTCAGGGGGGTGGGTGCTGCCACGTGCCCCTCTGCACCCAGGGCACCCACGGGCACCCACGGTGCTGCGAGGGGCATCACCGTCCCCAGCACGGGCTCTGCGAGGTGCCAGCCTCGGGGACCGCAGGGCTCGGCCGGGCTGTGACACCCAGTTTTCTGGGCTCRTTAGCGGCGATGCTGATGGGATGTGGCGGTGAGGATGGGCTGTGAGCCGCCCCTGTAGACAGTGTGGGTGAGGACAGGGACGCACACAGAGCCCGACCCCTTCCCTCCCAGGGTGGCAGCGTGGTGGTGACACGGGGTCCCTCTCCCTTTGCCCTGTCCCCAGGGACAATGCTGAGAGCACCTCGGGTCCCTCCACCGCATCCCTGCGTTTGGATGTTTTTGGTCGAGGAGGATGCTCGGGTGCCCTTGTGCAGCCGGGGGATGCGGCACAGGGCCGCCCACCCAGGGCTGTCACCCGTCCCTCCCYGGGGACACCTCGGGGACAGCTGGAGTGCCGTGGTTTGCCGCGGCTGTTCTCAGATGCCAGGGACAAAGTGATTAGTGTCTCTCGCTAATAACCCTGCAGCGGCCTGAGTCAGCGTTCGSCGTTAGCGCAGAGCTGGCTCAGCTGCCAGGGCCCCGGCGCAGCGCGGGGACGAGCGAGGGAGGCTCGTGATGGGACAGAGGCACCAGGCGTGAACCCCGGCATCACCGGCTGCGATGCTGGCACTGCCGGGGGGGCTTGGTGGGGACGTGCCCGAAACCCTGGGGCAGTGGTGGGGAATGGCAACCTCATGGTCATCCTCTTCTTCTACCCCTTCCTGATGTCCCTTCCTCTGCCCAGCACTGCTGGGAGGGGCAGGCAGGAGAGAGGAGGGCATGGAGGGTGGTGGCAGGGGACCAAGCAGATGGACCTGCTCTCCTCTAGGCCCTGATGRCTGTCACCATGCCACCTCTCCTTCTGACCGGCCCCTTAGGCCACMTGTTGCTCCTGAAGGTATGGAGGTCCTCAACAGGTCCCTGGGGAGCCCACGCTCCGGCCRTGGCAGCCCTGACCATGTCTTTGCCCATCCAGGTACTCCGAAGAGGAGATCCGGCAGAAAGTGGGGACCTTTCGGCAAATGCTGATGGAGAAGGAAGGCGTGCTTACCAGGGAGGACCAGTACGGGCGCCAAATGTAAGTGAGGCAGCTCCGAATCGGCCCATCTGTGCATCCTGCCCGTCTCTCATCCCAGAGAGGCACATCCCAGGTTGCCTCCGAGTATCAATGGGTGGATGGGTGGGTGGATGGATTGATACGGAGAGGGTATGTGTAGGGATGGTTGGATAGATGGATGGACATAGAGAGGGTATATAGGGTTGGATGGATAGATGGATGGATGGTTGGTTGGTTGGTTGATTTGATGGCTGGTTGGTTGATCAGTTGATATGATCTGCCTGCTCTGCCCGTTGCTCTGCCCACTCCTGCCTCTGTCACCTCTCCTGCTCTCCCAGGGTCACCTCTCCTGCTCTCCCAGGGGCTGAAATCGCCGCTTCTGCCTCCAGCCAGGCGAGGGCACTGGTTTCCAGTCCTCGCTCTTAACTCCATCATGCAGAATAGTCCTCCTGTCTCCGGGTGTGAAGCTGGAGTAACTCAGCTCAGCTGGTTGGCTGCTGTTTTGTAACCCTAGAAATATTAGTATTAGCAATAATAATAATTAATAATAGTAATAATAATTTCTGTTGCAAGGGGCCCAGGCTGGATAGGCAGGGCTYGAGCCTGCTTCTCACCTGGGTAGACCCAGAGTCTGTGTCTCTGTCAAGCTGGTGTGACCCCAAGGAGCCCCACCGAAGAAGCTTCTCCAAGGAGCTCCTGCCCCGTGCCTCTGCCTCCTAATTGCTCCTCATGYTGCCTGGTCCCTGGGGGTTGCTTCTACCCCAGAGGAGGCTTGGGGCTCAGGTTAGATGTCCAAAGCAGCCCAGCTCCTGCTAGGGACATGCCACCTGCTCCTCCTGCCCCGCGCAGGACTGTCCCCAGCCTCGCGAGGGTCCRCCCTGGCTCGATGATGATTTATCTGCACGATGCTTAATGGCCCAGGCAGCGTGGCTGGCCTAGCGTGCACCATCCATCAGCCTGGAAACCAGGTCACTTGGGACAGGAATAGATGCTGCAGGTTCACTGAATATTAATGCTTCATTAGGGTCAGGAAATCAGGGCRAGGGAGGAGGCAGGGAAGCTGTGGYAGCGGGGAGAGCCTTCCTCCCRCTGCTCCGCTGGCACACCAGGCAGGGAGGGACACGGCTTGGCCTGGGATGGGGCGCATGGCCCTGGGGCAGCACGAAGCATTTGGGGTGCCTCCACCAAGGCATGGGGGAAAAAACCCAACTTGCCCAGGTTAYCGAGCATCAAGGCGAGGTGTTAACAAGTGGCCTTTGCCCCTGGGGGCATGAGTCATCTCCAGGGCATCTTCCCAGGCAGGCTCGTTAGGGCTGGTGCTGTAAAGAGGACATAGGGAAGCCAAAGGTGTGTTAAGGTTACTCAAGCAGCCCTAGCTGTAGCCTTTGCAGGCTTGCTTTTGCAATACGAAGAGTAATCATTAAAGATTAACCCAGGGGCTATAAATAATAGTGCTGAGCTGGAAGGAGAAGTCTCAAAGCAAAGGGTTGCTCGGAGGAGAGCAAAACCAGAGGCGCTTGGAGGAGGCTGGTAGGAGCTGGGTCCAAAGGAGGTGGTTCCTCATGCGGCGGGGACCTGAGCTGCCGAAGTCCCTGCCAAAGGATGTCCTGGGTGCAAAAGGTCTGYGCTGGTTGAAGAGGCTGGACGAGGGAGTTAGATAAACTTTAAATAAAGAGCCTCAGCCCTTGTAGTGGCTGGGAAAGTACTCAGCAAAACATCTCGTGGGCTGGTTCTGCTCCAGCACCTCTCTGGACTTTTACAGCTCGGTCGTTGGCTGCCGGGACTATGAATCTGAACCAGCTGGTCTCGTTTCAAAGCAGATGCGAAAGCTCAGCATCGTCTGCAAAACTCCCCAGGGGAAACTAAGGCACCGAGCAGAGCCGTGACCACCTGAGTCCCTGGCTTGCTCTCTGCGCTCTTCCAGCTCCTGTCTCTGTGCTTGCACAGCCCGGCGATACAGCCCGGTCCCCAAGGAGTAACTGCTTGAAGGACATGCTGGTGGGATTGAAAACAAACGCGAGCGTGTGCCGGGCGGGGAGGGATAACTGGGGCAGCACAAGCCCGTCTTGAGCTGCTGAGCACAGCTATGGGTGAGATGCTGGCAGCCAGCTCTGGCATGGAGCACTGCCTGCTCACGGAGCAGAGAGTCCAAGAGGGAATTATCCCTGCTCACTCCTCTCTTTTCCTCTTTTTGCCCCCTTCCCATGGTTGGGTGGGTGGTTGAAAGGCTGTTCCTTCCCTTGGGGCACGGCCAAGGCAGGATTCACTTGGAGAGGACCCAGAAAGCCATGGCTGCAGTGCAGAAGGGAGCCCAAGATCCGCTTGAGCGATCATCCGCGATCAGGAGGAGGATGCCTCGCTTCTAGTTTTGCTCCAAACCATTTTTGATTGGGTTAAACAGCCCAGGGCCTGCCTGTGGCCGGGGATGCCAACACGTGCGGCTCTCGGATCTGCCGTCTGGGGCTGGGAGCATCCCTTCGCGCGGCCGGAGGTGCTGGCAGGGCTGCCAAGGGACCGGTGCCGTGGGGCTGCGCTGCTCCACTGGCATCCCCAGCTGCATTCCTCCAGGCTGGGAAGGGCGGAGGAGCCCACATCGGGTTTCTGAGGGCAAATCTCCCTTGGGAAGCAGCGCCTGGGCTGGTATGGTACCAGGTATCCTCTAGCCACAGCCCCATCGGTTACAGTTCCCTCCAGAGCACCTGGATGGCCGCATCCCTCCCGGGGTGAGATGTCCTACATCCCCCAAGAACAAACGAGAGGCTCCCTTTGATGCTGCTTCTGGGGCTGAAGACAGAGGAGGACCAGGGAGGTGGGGGATGGCAGGGAGAGGCTGGGCAGGAGATTCCCGGGTCCCTCCTGCCTGCCTGGTCCAGCTGCCAGACCTCTGCCAAGCCCTGCCCGCAACCCCGGTAGTCAATGGCAACCTCCCGCTGGTTTCCATGGCAGCGGGAAAAATTAATGCTGACGAAGTCACTCAGGAAGGAGAGGAGACCCTGCTGGCTTCAGGCCTGATGTCCCCCCAACCCCATCTCGGCTGGCCCAGGGGGTACATCACCCATCACCTGCCTGAAGCTCGGGTGCCGAGCCGGCGGCACGCTGGGGCCCTGACCTCAAAGCCTGCATCATCCTGGGCAGCTCCTGCCAGCGGGCAGATAATCCCCTGAATCACCCCAGCCTCCTGCCAGCTCCTCTCACCCTAATCCGGCCCCACCGCCTACCTGGGCTGACCCCAGCCCCCTGCTCAGCCCCGGCGCTTGGGCGATGCCAAAAGGGGCTCCAAATGATGGTGGGGCTGGGCCCTGTGGGGAGATGGTGGCCCGAGCCCGGGGCTGTCCCCATGCCAGCCTGGCAGAGATTCCCTGCAGGGACAGGAGCCCCAGGAAGACCCCGAGAAGACCTCCATCGTAGGGTGACGCTGCGGCGGTTTGCTGCATGTGGACCTCAAGTGATACGAGCAAGATCCCCTGGGGATGCTGTGGTGGGGGGGATGTCCCCCAGGTCCTGCAGCCGCACTGGGACTGTCCCAGGCTTCCCCCCAGCCGCTCCAGTGGGAAACAGGGAACAGGGAACCCCRAATTAATCCTGCGCTTTCTCCTTCGGCAGCGTGATAGAGAACCATCACGGGGCAGACGGGGAGGAGTATGCGGTGGAGTACCCCGACTATGGCGAGGGCTGCCTGCTGCAGTGCGACTGCTCAGCCGAGTGCTACCGCGAGGACAGCAGCCACCGCGAGTACAGGTCAGGGTGCACCCCAGGGGGATTTGGGGGAGCGGGTGTGCACCCATCGGGGGACATGGAGGCCAGGAGAGCTGGGGGTGGGCATCCCTTCTGCCCCCAACCCTGTCTGCTTTCTCCCACAGGCTGAAAAGACGCTCGAGCAGCTCCACCTCTCCTCCGCCCAAGAAGAAAAAGAAAAAGAAATCGGGTCACCGCCGGAGCCGGTGAGTCCCCAGCTGTCCCTGTGCTGTCCCCTCTCCTGGGTGAGCAGCTCTCCTCCCAGCTCACTCCTTCCCCAGGCTCCGGTGGGGCAAGTCCCTCCACTTTGAGGGGCAGTGCACCCCCAAATGTGCACCCTCAAGAGGTGCAATGCATCRGCACGCACCRGCGGTGCAGCACKCACACGYGTGTGCACAGACACACGGCGCTGTGGGACACGCCGCCAGCCCACCCAACTGCACACACTGGTGGGACCTTGCCCGGTCTGTGCTGGGAAGGAGCTGGCTGCCACAGGGCACAGCACTGGGCAGGATTTGGCTCCCTGAAGGGTCTGGCTTCATCCACCCACTGGTCCCCTCCCCAGTTAGTGCTGACTGGCTGGGCAGGACGCTGTCCCTAATGTCCTTTTCTTCTCTGCCCTCCCCATGGCAGCAAAAAGAGGAAACCTGGCTCGGAGCGCAGGTGAGTGCCCACCGGGCTGGGTGGGCTGCGGGGTCCCCGCCGGGCATGCAGGGCCACCGGGCAAGGGCTGGCTTCTGCCACCCACTGTCCCCCTCTGAAATCCCAGCGGGAATTGGCCACCCTGTCTCCTGCTGGAGGCTGCGGAGCCCACGAGGTGGCAATGGGACACAGCGGGATTTGGGCGCTCTGGCACCAAAGGCAGCYGGAGCCCTTCTGCGAAAAGCTCCTTTCTATTCCCCACCCCAAATCCCCCCAGGAAATAATTGCCATGCAATGTTCGTGCACCCTGTGGGTGGCCCGGGGGAAGCAGAGTGCTGGAGGACAGTGGGACGGGACTCCCCTGGGCCACAGGGATGGGGCTGGGAAGTCACTTGCTCCCCCCTCAAGGGCACCCACTTTTTTTCCCCACCAGCTGCGACAGCTCTTCCCCCATCCGCAAAGAGAAGAAAAAGAAGACTGGAAAGAAACACAGACGCGACAGGTAGGATGGACACCAGGTCGGGCTGGGGACAGCGGAGCTGGTTGGGGACAGCAGGGCTGGTTGGGGACAGTGGGGCTGGTTGGGGACAGTGGGGCTGGTTGGTGGCTGCCCAGGCCCTTGGGCTGGGACGGGATGGAGGCATGGACAGGGATGGATGCTGATGGCTCTTCATGGGGCCGTCGCGTCCTCACAGCAGCCATCACCTGCCCCATCCAGCAGCCCATCTTGGGGCCACCCCCCCGCCCTTGTCCCCATCCCCTGGGGCTGCCCAGCCTTCGCTCCCCGCTGGCCGGCTCAGCGTATCTCCTTCATCTCTGCCTCCTCTTCATCCCTCAGGTCTGAGTCGGGGTCACGGAAGAAGAGAAGACACAGGTGAGAGTGATGGCTGCCGGGAGCCACCCCACTGCCACCAGCGCTGGCTGCCAGCTTCCCCTGTCAGGGACCCCCTGTCCCCTGCCCTCCGGCTGTCCCCATCCCCTCCGCCCATGGGGACGGACCCCACGCCACCAGGCAGGGGATGGACCTGTCAGGCACAGTGGGTTTGAGCGTGGGCTGCCATCACCCACTGTCYGTCCGTCTGTCCATCCCTCGCCTGGTGAGTGTTCCCCTCACCCCAGACGGGCACCAGTGGGCATCCCCTACTCTTGGAGGTGGCACGGAGCCCCTCTGGGCACCTGCAGGGTCCCACATGGCCCTGAATGTCCCCCAGGGGAGAAGGGTTGACGCCAGGCAGCCATGGCCAAGGCAAGCCCCAGCTGTGCCCTGCTCTGCGGATGCCCTCTGCCGGCGCCGCTGTTTTAGGGTGAAAGAAGTAAAAAACAGGCTAAGGGTGCCCAGGCGGGCAGAGGGGCTCAGAGGAGGCTGACGCAGGGCGAGGTGAGCAGAGGGGTGACAACAGGCCTGAGCCCTGTGGGTGCTGAGCAGAGCCGATCCCCCCCTTCCCACTGCCACCCCCTCCTGCCCGGCCTCGCCGACCGGCACGTGGCCCACACGGTCTCCCCAAAGCCAGCCGGGCCCCCCACCATGGTTTGARGCTTGGTGGAGCCCAAATCTGGGCAGGTCCTCCCCATCACTCCTCCTGCAGCCTCGGTGGCTCGGGGGGGGGGACCAGGGAAGCCCCCCCAGGCACTGCCCTTGCTGCAGTCTCGTCAGCTTGTGGCTCTTCCCGCAGGTCCCGGAGCCCCAAGAACAAACGGAAAGAGAAAAACAAAGAGCGCAAGAGGTGAGGGGCTGGGATGGCGGGGGGAGCGGGGTGGTGTGTCCTCCCTGCGTGTCCCCCCACGGCGGCTCAGCCTGCCCCTCGGCCCCCYGGCCGCCCTCTCCGCAGGTCCCGCAGCGAGTCCCCGGCCTGGCGCTCGCACCGGCGCAGCTCCTGCAGCTCCCACAGCGCCTCGCTCTCCTCCGACGACAGCGGCTCCAAATCCCCCGGCAGGTAGGAGCAGCCCGGGACCCCCGCCCTCGCCGCCAGCGGCCCCCCCAACCTCCATTTCAGGGGGCAAGGAGGAAGGTGGCAGAGGTGTCCCCATGGTAGGGACCCTTATGGGATGGAGGGCGGGGAGACGGGTGGCAGAGGTGTCCCCATGATGGGGACCTTTGGGGATGGAGGGTGGGGAGGCAGGTGGCAGAGATGTCCCCGGAGTGGGCACCCTTATGGGATGGAGGGCATGGAGGGGGGTGGCAGAGGTGTCCCCACAATGGGGACCCTTGGGGATGAAGGGAAGGGAGGCCGGTGACGGAGATGTCCCCAGGGTGGGGACCCTCGGRGGGATGAAGGGGAGCAGGATGGTGCTGTAGCATCTGTGGGGTCTTTGGGAACGCGGTCCCTGGCAGGGGGTTTCAATTTTGAACTAGACAAAGCACAAACCACCAATTTTCACCCTGTTTCTTGCATCGGTAAACCATGCCCTGCCATCTCAGCCCGGGCTTGCAGCCGGCAGCCCTGCCGGAGCCGGGCGAAGGGCAATGCCGTGCCAGGCTCGGGGCAGGGGGGATGCCAGCGGCTCACGGTGCGGTGCCCCGCAGGCTAAGCCCCAAGCGCCGGCAGGACGGCCCCAAGGGCAGCAGCGCCCGCTCCAGCCGCAGCCCGTCCTCCCCCTCGCCCCGCCGCTCGGCTTCGCCGCACCAGAACGGGCACAAGGGCAGCGCCCAGAACGGCCGCCACAGCCACGGCGCCCCGCTCCCGGAGCCCTCGGATGTACGTAGGCTTTTCTTGGATCACCGTTCGCTTCCCTCCCCTCCTCCCTCCACAGGACCCCCCCACCYCGGCTCTCCTCTCCCCTCCTTCTCCACTCGCTCAGCTGCCCCCTCGCCCAGCTGGGGCACACGGGGGAGACGCGGGGTGGAGGCTGCACCCCCCACMCYCCCCCCAGCACCCATCAACCTTCCGCTGGGTGCACGGTCTCCCTGGGGGAGCCAGCCCATCACCTCAGGGCAGGTATCGGGGCAGCCAACAGGTCATTCCCCCCCGCAAAGCCACACATCACTGCGGATGTCGTCCCCCAGGGACGAGGGCTCGGCAAGCCGGGGTCACCGCCAGGCTCAGCACCTCCCTGGGAGTGAATTGAGCCCAAACAGCCAAGAAATGGGTAAAGCTGGAAAATTCTTCTTTCCCCGCCAGCCTCAACCCTCCCCAGTRCAAAGGTGCCGGCACTAGCGTTCAGGACCCCAGCACCCAGTTTGTGCCCAGTCTGGGGACTGGGGTTAGGCCAGGCTAGGGTTTGGAGGGGGTTTGGTGCTGGGTGCTCGGACTTTAGGAACTCAGGGTCCCCATGGCAGGTGACATTGGAGCTAGGTGTACCCGGCTCTGCCTTGGYGCCCTGGGGGTCCCGGTGAAGCCTGGGGGGGCTGCTCCCACACTGAGTGGGGGAAAGCYCTAACCCAGTGGGACCAGGGGGCCAGCGCCAGTTTAACCAGTGCCGAGGTGGTGAGAAGCCTGCTTCGACTAGCAGGGGGCTGGAGGCAGGGCTGAGCAAAGGCAGCGTGCTGCCCCCCACTAGTGGGGGGCACACAGGTCCCTGCTCRTCCCAGGGGACTTTATTCCCACGGGTGAGGTGCTGCGGGGACGGTCCCAGGCTGGCAGCACCCAATGCTGTCACCCCAACGCCTGTGGGGCCGGGGGCACCCTGGAAAATGGGGCCAGGAGCCCCCCACTCCGTACTCACATCCCCTTTGCCCTCCCTGGCTCCCCAGCCCCAGCCCAGCACCAGCACCCAGCACCCCCCAGTAGCACCCAGCACCCTGCCCACCTCTCAGGGTAACTCTCTGCTTTCTTCTTTCCTGTGGTTTCGGCTGGGGCTTGGGGGGGGGGGGTTTGGGTGCCGAGCACCCACCCAGGCACCCGGCTCGCCCCTCTCTCCCCCTGCCCACCCTCCCCAGCACCCAGCATCGCCCAGGCCGCCGAGCTCCCACGGCTCCCCGGCACCAGTGGGACTTTTCTCCAACAACTTTCTCTCTCTTTCTCTCTCTCTCTCCTTTCTCTCTCTGGTTTCTATTTTATTTTATTTTATTTTATTTTTAATCCCATCTGTGTTTTTCTTTAGCCTCCCATTTGAAAAAAACCCAAACGGTAATATACACTTCCATTTCTTGCTCAGCAGAAGCAGGGACGAGGGGGAGGGAAGGGCAATGAAACGTGCTTTTTTTTTCCCCCCCTTGTTTTAGTTTCCTTTCTCATGATTTCTTTTCTTTCCCCTCGTGATGTACAGAAATGCAAACGATATATATCTCTCTTATTTTCCCCCCCCCYCCCGTTGTTGTCGTGTTGTTCTAGAATTTTTTTGCTTTTGTGTGTGTTAATGTGGAGAAGAAAAAAGAAAAAAAGCAGATGTGTTTTCTAAATATTTACGACCGCTGCACATTGTATTTCCATTTTCTATATTTTGAAGAAGGAATTTAAAAGGGAAGATAACCGAGCAGCTCTACACCGCAAACGTAGCGGGCTCGCTTCGATATCGCGGAGCGAATTGCCCTTTGCCTCCTTGAATTGGCTACTGCCCCATTGCCTCGGCTGGCGGCCGGATCCTGCTGCCGCGGGGGTGGTTTTCCTCCGCGGTCGCAGGATGAGGCCGTTGGGTGCTGGGTTATCCCCCCCCCCCAAAGCCGAGCACTTTGCGGCCATCCCACACCCGGGCGCCCGCATCCTGCATCTCGGCAGGATGGGTGCTGAGCATCCTCGGTACCCAGCCCCCCCCCTGCCTCCTCCAGACCCCCAAAAGCGCCGGACTCAGCCCGTCCCTGGGTGAGCCGTGCCCCCCCCCCAGCACCCCCAGAGCCGCCGGGAGGAAGGGGTGCCCCGGGGTGCTGCGCAGCGTTGCCTTCCCTTTTAAATACCCTGTCCCGTCTCCATCCATCCCCGCTGCCTTCCCCAGCCTTCCTCCCGGGTCTCTCCTCCTCCTCCTCCTYGCCCACACGCACCCTCCGGCCCCTCTTTCTCTCCGGTTTTCTCTGGGCCAACACAACCCAACAAYCCTCGCCGTGTCCCACCTCCATCCATCGCCTTCCCTGCATGTTATCCGGGACTTTGCCATGTTATATAGCGACTTTTTAAGACCGAAACGCAGCCGGGTTACAGACACCAGCCAGCAACCCCCCCGTGGCCACCCCGCTCGGCGGCCGGCCACAACCTTTCCATTTAAAAAAAGAAAAATTAAAAAAAAAAAAAAGTTAACGAGACCAATTTTAAAATAATTAAGAAAAATCTAAGCAAAGCAAACGGGATTAGCCGAGGGGTCTGGATCGCCGTACTAAAGAGTCCTTGTCTTTTTCCCATTCTGCCCTCCAAATGTGGAGATTATTGTTTTCTTTTTTTATTATCGCATTCCTGTCACTGCCAATTGCGAAGGTAGGTATTTCGTCCACCTCTGCACGTTCACTTCTGCAGATGAGCCTGTTGAAAAGCACCGTAGCTTGATTTAATGTTATTTTCTCTTTCTTTCTGACTTTCTTTCTCTTTCTTTCTCGCTCTCCTTCTCTGTCTCTCTTTCATTTTGTCTCTTTTTGGTGGCTATATATAATTTTTTTTGATTTGTATGGTTTCCCCCAGTTAGCTGCAAAGCCATGCTCTTCTCTTATGTTCTTTATTTATATTTTTTTGCCCTGTCCACGTAATATTTTTTCTTTCTTCCCCCCCTTTTCTCTTCCCCGTCTCTTCGTGCCGTCGGTAGAATGCATTTCTGTGTCTTTCAGCCCTTCGACTTTGTGTTCGTTTCCATGCAGGGGCCGAGCACGGCTGCTCCCTTTGAGTCCCCCTTAGGGGCCGGGTAACGAAGGCAAACATAATTAGTGAGAAATAGGGGCAGCGGCCAGAGCCCACGGGCGGGAGCAGCAGCTGGTCCTGGGCACAGGTGGTTTCGGGGTGGATGGATGGGGCAAGAAATGAGAAATGTGGGGAGATGTGTGGGTTTAGCCCTTCCTTGGACCGTGGCGGACAAAAAAAAAATCCCAACTCAGGGAAAATACTGGGGGGCTGCAAGAGGGAAATGTTGAAAACTTCCTTCGTGGAGAGAGGCAGGTCCGGGGCATCACGGTCCCCGAGGGGCCGGGGTCGGCGTCCCAACCCCGGCCGGCCCATCCCCGCGAGCCCCCAGCATGTGTTTTCCCTTTTGGGCCGGGCCTTTGCCAATTTGGATTGATTTGGGATGCTTTTCCTTTTGTTGCCTTCCTGCACCCCTGGGCAGGAGACCCCTCCATCCCCGCCCCGGGGTTTGGGTGGGAACCCCGCATCCCGCAGCCCGAGCCCGCGGCGTGGCCAACCGGCGCCGAAATGCCGCCCTGGGAAAGAGGAAACCCCTCTCTTTCTCTCTTCTTCTTCCTCTTCTTCTTCTTCTTCGTCTCTGCTTTTATTTTTCCCTGCCTGGATGCGGGGCTGGGCATGGGCTCAGCTGAACCCCCCCTTCCAGGGCTGCTGCATCCCCTTGGAGGGGTCCGTGTCCCCCAGCGCTTGTGCCATGGGCAGGGCTGGCCATCGCCGCCAGCCTCCCCCCTCGCTGAGCAATTGCAATAGCAGCAGATTGTTAAGAAAAGACCCCCCAAATCCCCCCCATTTTGGCTCCAGCAGGCTGGTGTGCGGCTGGAGGCCTTGGCTTATCCGTGGGGACAAGGGAGGTGATGGGRGACGTGCCACCGGTGGGGTGTGGAGCAGCTTGTGCGACCCCCCCCCGCCTCGGGATGCTCAGGGGCGCGGTGGCCTCGCGTCCTTTTTGCAGCATCTTCATGGTGGTTCCCAGGCTCCCACCCCGGTGCCTCAGCCGCTTCTCTTTTGGGGGAGAAAAGCGGCATTTAGGAGGTGGCGGGGCGGGCGGAGAGAACCTCATCCTCCGGGATGAACTGACCGGGTGCATTTGGGGTGAAGGGCCGGTGGGGAATTGGGGTCATCATCCCCAGTTTAGCCCCAGGTGCGGTGACACAATCCCGGCAGCAACCCAAACCCCCTGGACCCTTTTAGATCCCCTCGGCCGGGCTCAGCGCCGCCCTGCGCAGGATTTACCCCTCCGGGGATGCTCAGGGACCCACGCAGGGCTGCGGCGGGGGGAAGGAGACCCCCAAAGCTCCCTGAGCCGGGGTTTGCCGACTCGGTCGTGGCCAGCGGCGCAGGAGCCGTTTCCACCCATCTTTTTGGTCTAGCGGTGTTCGCAAAGATGGGGGGAAAAACCCAGGCAGAGGCTGCGGCTCGGAGGAGCTCAGATATTTGGGAGCCGCTGCGTGCTGGACCCCGGGGCCGGGCAAAACCCCCCCAGCTCTCGGCAAGAGCCCGGCACGGGGCCTTGGCTGCGGCGGTGGCCCAGGGTTTCCCCCCTCCCCGTAGGAGAAGTGAGTTGGTTTGTTTTATTTCTCCTCTCTCTGGCTCTGTCTCTGTCTCTCCTCCTTCTCTCGCTCTTTCTTTCTCTCTTGCATTTTTGTGAATCTAATGATGCACTTATATTGCCCCGCTTTTCCCTTCTCTTCATACCTTACCTACTAAAGGAGGAAATGCCACTTTTTTGGTAAGTGGATGTTAACCAAGAGGGAAAAAAAAAAAAAAAAGGAAGCAGAAAGCAAAGTCTGTGTTGAGTGCTGATGAGGACTTAGCAGTTCCCTGCAGAGTCACAGCTAACAGCTCAATGCGTGTCCCAGGAAGAGCTCAGAGACATTCGTTTATCTCAGTAACGAGGACATTTGTGAAGTTTTGCTTTGTTTTTTTTTTTTTTTTATTTGATTTGATTTGATTTGGATGGTTTTTCTTCTTTCTTTTTTGGTTTCTTTTTGCCTTCTCACCCCTGTCCCACCCCCCTCCCCGCCTTGCCCTCCATTGTCTGTGCCGTCCTCCTCGTTTCTTGATTTGTTTTAAACCGAAAGCCGTACTATCTATAAAACCRACACATATCTGAACATATATCTCTATATATATGTGCATGCCTCTGTGTGAGCAGACCCCCCATCACCTCCAGCCCTCTTTGGTTCGACCCCTTCCCCTCGGCTCAGTCTGATTTACTCTCCCCCACCTCCCCTCCTCTCATCTTTTCTTTTTTCCCCCCATTTTCCTCCCTTCGTTTGGGTTTTACCCCCCTTTTCCCTTCCCCTCTCTTGGTCGGGGCGGGCGGGCGC
Organism: Oceanodroma leucorhoa; assembly: GCA_030449065.1. Taxonomy (NCBI): domain Eukaryota; kingdom Metazoa; phylum Chordata; class Aves; order Procellariiformes; genus Oceanodroma; species Oceanodroma leucorhoa. The sequence continues at coordinate 5,316,333 of JASVER010000060.1, read as the reverse complement.
CGGGGTTTGCTTTATCCCCGCTCCAGGTGTTTTCGGGGGGGGTTGTTTCTTTCCCTTCGAGCTCTCCCTCCCCGACAACTTGGGGTTTTCTTGGATTATTCTTTTTTTTTTTTTTTTTTTGCTCCTATCTCACTCCTTCCTTTGGGTCTTTTTAAAATTTTATTTTAATTATTTTTTTTGGCGTTTTGCATGCGGAGGTTTGCATGACCCACGTTGTTGAGGGCGAGAGGAAGGTGCAGGGTAGCGTCTGTGTAGCCTGCCTTATGCGATGTGCGTTGACGTTGTGAACCGCGCCCCCGGCCCGGCGCCCCCCATTAAAATCCCCTTTCTCCTTCTTTCTTCTCTTCTCCACCCCCCCCTCCGCCTTTCCCCCCTTCTCTCTCTTTCTCTCTCTCCCCCCTTGCCAGAGGCCAGCCTCGGCGTCCCCCTCTCCGCGGGCTCACGGCAGGACGGAGCCGCCGTCCCCCCGCGCCCGGGGGGGCCGACACGGTGCCCGCAGCCCCCGGTCGCCCACGCCGGAGCGGGCCAAGCACGGCCACCGGCATCGCTCCCGCAGCGCCTCGCCGCCGCCCCGCCACCGCGGCCAGAGCAAGGGACGGCCCCCGGCCCCCCGGGACCCCCCGCCGCCGCCGCTCAGCCCCGCCGGCTACAGCAGCGACTCGGAGGGTTCGGCTGGCTCCCAGCCCTACCACCCGCCGCTCGGCCCCGACAGGAACCACGGCGCCCACCCCAAGAAGTAAGGGGGTCCCCACGAYGGGGTCATGCTGTCCCTACCGCCACGTGGGAGATGACAAAGCCTGGCCTCTGTTATTTGGGGTGCAGCCCCATGCGGGCACCCCGGTTCCATCCAGGCAAAGCTCTGGGGACCAAGCTGGGGACCAGGGCGGGGTGGGGATGCTTGAGGGACTGGGATGGGGATGGAGATGGGCACGGGGACTGGGATGGGGACGGGGATGGGGACTGGGATGGGGACGGGGATGGGGACGGGGATGGGGATGGGGATGGGGACGGGGATGGGGAGGGGGAGGGGGAGGGGGAGGGGGAGGGGGAGGGGGAGGGGGAGGGGGAGGGGGAGGGGGATGGGGGTGGGCAGGGGGAGGGGGAGGGGGACGGGGATGGGATGGTGATGGGGATGGGCACGGGGAGGGGGATGGGGATGGGCATGGGGAGGGGGACGGGGACGGGGATGGGGACAGGGACGGGGACAGGGATGGGGACAGGGATGGGGACAGGGATGAGGACAGGGACGGGGATACAGGGGGATGGGGACGGGGATGGGGACAGGGATGGGGACAGGGATGGGGACGGGGACGGGGATGGGGACAGGGACGGGGACGGGGACGGGGATGGGGATGGGGATGGGAACAGGGATGGGGATGGGGAAGAGCTGCAGTGGCTCGATGCCGGTGCACTGTGGGAAGGGATTATCCCAGCGTGAAGGGCAGTGTCTCAATGGCTGCGTGGGATTGCAGCATCCCGCAGGGTGCAAGATCCCAAGCGGGAGAGCACCCCGTGCTTTATAATCAGGGATGCAGCCCAGCCAAAAACTGGGGTCACGTAGGTGCGCCCACTGCTCCCCCATGGGAACCTGGGGTCCCCAGCTCCCGCAGGGACACCCCGCCAGCCGCAGCAGGCGAGGTGCAAGGAGGTGCTGGGGTCTGCCTTTGCAGGGTGAAGGAGAGGCACCACCGGGGCCGGCCCAACAGCAGCTCGGAGTCATCGGCCAAGCACTCCCGGCACGCCTCGGAGCGCAGGAAGAGCCCCTCGCCCAGCCCCGGCCAGCGCAGCAGCTCCTGGAGCTCCAGCGGCTCCCTCTCCAAGTCCCGCTCCCGCTCCCGGGAGAAGAGAGCGGGACGCAGCCGCTCCCGCTCACCCTCACCAAAAAAACCCGCCAGCAGGTCAGCCCCCGGGGGGGCTTCATCATGGGGGGTGTGGGCACCAGCAATGGTCTCAGAGAGCATCTGTGGCTCAGGGTGGTCCTGGCTCCCCCGGGGCTCRGGGGGGTTGCGGGTCGTTGCTGTCCCCGGTGGCACTGGAAGCGCCAGCCCTGGGTGGGGGTGTCACCCCCCTGGGGACCTGCTGGGCATGGGCTGTCCCTGCATCCCACCCGGGACCCCAGCCCRCACCCCTGACGCTCCTCCTCCTCCTCATGGTGTAGAGAGAAGGACAACGAGCCTCGAACACGCCACGGTGACCCCGATCCCGCCCGCGCCCGCCGCCGCTCCAGGAGCTACTCGCCCATCAGGAAGAGGAGACGTGACTCCCCCAGCTTCATGGAGCCCAGGAGGATCACCAGGTGGGTCCCGGCACGCGGCGAAGCCTCTGCTGTGGCCGCTGGCACGGCCCGGGGCTGAGCAATGCCACCAGCCAGCCCCGGAGGATGCCCGGGTGGGTGGGTGGGTGCACAGATGGATGGGTGGACGGATGGACAGGTGGATGGATGGGTGGATGGACAGACGGATGGATGGATGGATGGACAGGTGGATGGATAGGTGGATGGACAGGTGGATGGATGGATGGAGAGGTGGGTGGCTGTGTACGTGGATGGATGGATAGATGGACAGACGGATGAGAAACTCTGCGGACAGATAGATAACCCTGAGGATGACCAGCTGGGCGAATCACTGCCTCCAATATTACAACCTTCTCATCTCTTCCCAGTTTGAGGCATGAAAATAGGAATTTGTTTAATCCGCGTGCGCGTATTCCAGCAAGACGTACAGCTGCGAGCGTGCCTCTCCCTGCCCTCCAAAAGCCGGTTTCTCCTCCTTGACATCCTATTGACTCAGGATCCCGGGCTGTAAGACAGGCAATATTTAGTGCCAGACGAAACACTGTGTGCCTATATCGTACCTCGTTAGCATGCAGCACTGGCGCGGTACCAGTGGCGAGCTGAGATTACCTCGTTCCTGACCTATTTGTCCCTCCTGCTATCAGCTGGGAGATCGGGCCATGGGGTGGAGGAGGCTGGATTTTCAGAAATCAGCTCTGGCTCGCTGTGGGAAGGGTTTTATTTTGCCTGGGCTGGACTGAAGTTGTAAGGAGGGAGGACAGGAGAAATACTRCTCATATGGTGGGTTAGAGCTCCCTGCAGCCCTCCCCGATGAATCCCTGTAAACAACATGGGCTGGGAAAGCTRCTCCCAGCCCGGAGGAAGGTTTCCCAGCCCGGGTACCACCGCCTGGTTTTGCATCCCTCCCGCTCCGTCCCCGAGCTGGGTTTTGCTGGGACGTCCCCAGGAAGGTGGCAGGGCCCGGCTGGAGGACACAGCCCACGGTCCCTGCGGGGACYGTCCCCCCCATCCCTGTCACCCAGCCCTGGGATGGATGGGGACGGCAGACCCGGGTTTCTGYGAGGCTTGGAGGATGCTGTGGGGAGGGGACGGCCAGGGGAACCCCCCCCAACCCCGCTCACCTGCCCCATAGCCAAGCGAGAAGCCCCAGGGCCTTTCCTTGCCCTCCTGCCCTGTCCCCGGTCCCCGTCACCCCCCCGCCACCCTGGGGTCCGTCACCATGTGATCCTGCCTCAGTGATGCCAACATCTCCTTTTCCATTTCATCCCAAGGTCCCTCTCGGAGAGCAACGCCGCCAGCCTGGCTCCCAGGGTAACCTCCCCCCTTCCTCCTCCTCCTCTTCCTCCTCCTCTTCCTCCTGGACCCCTCTGTGTCTCCTCACACCCTAGGATGCCTTTGGCACCCAGCCGCCTCCGGGCCGTGCCTGTGTCTCTCTTTGGTCCCACTAACATTGGGCCAGGAGAAGGGGGCAAGGGGCCGGCTCCTGCACTGGCTCCAGGCGTTGCTGCCCCCCTGGTGTCCCCCATCCTCATTGCCCCCGTGCTCCCCACGTCCCTCCTCATCCTCAGGCGTCGGCGGGCCGCAGCTCGCCTCCCGCTAATCCCAAATGTCTCTTTTTCAGCAGCTTTCAATCTTTGGTGTCTGGGAAACACAAAAGCCACATTAACCTGCTCACTTTCTGCCCTCGCCGCTGCCTAATCCAGGACTAACACCCCGGGGGGGCTGGGGAGGAGGAAGGGAATGGAGGGTGGGGGGTGATGCTGGGCGGCCGCATCCTGACACCATGCAGTTGGTCTGAGCCTGCCCACCCTGCGGGGATGCTCGGCCCACCCTGCGGGGATGCTCGGCCCACCCTGCGGGGATGCTCAGCCCACCCTGCGGGGATGCTCGGCCCACCCTGCGGGGATGCTCAGCCGGTGCCGCTCCCCCTTCCCGGAGCTGCCGCCGGGGTCCTGACTCAGTTTCCCTTTTCCATTTGCAGCGCTCGCAAGCGTCCCATCCCCTACTACCGCCCCAGCCCCTCGTCCTCCAGCTCGCTGAGCACCTACTCCTACAGCCGCAGCCGCAGCCGCAGCTACGACAGCTACAGCACCAGCCGCAGCCGCAGCCGGACTCGCAGCCCCCCCAGCCGCTCCCGCAGCCCCAGCCGCAGCCCCAGCTACAACAGCCGCAGCAGCTCGGAGAGCGCCGGCTTCTGAGCCCCCCCGGCACCCGGCAGCAGCCCCCCCGCCATCCCGGCCGTACCCCCCGCCCCGATGCCACCTGCACCCCCRGGGGGGACGGGGACCACCGGGGAGGTGGAAAAGAGCCGGGGGCTGCTAAGGATGGACCTGGCGGCGGGGGAAAGCGGGGGGGCCGAAAACTCAAATGGGTCCTTGCATTGCCCTGGGAGGGGGTGATTTCCCCCACCCCGGGGTGTTTTGGGGGTCGGGATGGGGTGGGGGGTGAATATCTTTTTATTTCTGCGAGCGCCAGGGTGGGGCGGGATGGGGTGGGCGAGCACAGAGCGAGGGAACAAATTGCTCAGCAGAGACCTTGGGGTGAGTGGGCGGGGGCGGCTGGGGACCCCCTGGGAGCCCCCCGTGCTTTTTTGGGGTTGGTTTGACTTTTTTAGCACAAGCGTGTCCTTGGGGGGGGCAGGAAGGGGCTTCTCCAGCCGCAATTCAAGCCAGAGGCGAGCCCCCGCTTTCCCCCGGCAGAGAAGTCACCACGTCCCCATGGTGTCCCGGGGGAAAGGGGCACTGTGAACCATTTTGGGCCCCCCCCCAGCCCAAGCACACGCCGAGCCACGGATGAACAAAAACCCGGCACCCAGCAGCACCCTGCAAGTCTCTTCCTGAGCGGGGAGGTCCGGGGGGGGGCACCCCTGTGCTACTCGTCCTGGCCCTGGCACCCAGCCATCTCACCCAATTTTGGGGGGGGACCGAGCCGTCACCCCCAGGAGGAGGGAGCTGCGGGGATGAGGGCTGGGCTGGGGATTTTCCACCCCCGGCGGCGCCGCATCCAGGCACACTCCGGCTTCGGCATGTCGTGCGGCGGCTTTTTAAACTTWATTACAGAAAGAGAGAGGCAGGAGGGTCCTGGGCTTTGCCGGCAGCCCCGCTTTTGCAGGACTTTGCTGATTTTCCAAAAAAAAAAAAAAGCCCCCTCGGGCACCAAGGACAGTCCTGGCCCCCCCGGGGCTGTTGGTGTTTAATCCGTGCGGGCCCCACGTTTTCCGGCCGGCTGGAGCAGGACGATGGGGATGAGCATCCCTGGGTGGGAGAGCAGCTGCCTGGATTAACCCGCTGCCCCCGGATGAAAAGCCGGGCTTTGGCAGTCCCGCTTGACACTGGTTTCCAGCCAGCCGGGATCGGGATGGGGGATCCTTTGGTCTCATCCGGTAATGCCACGGCCTCGTTAGCCGGCGGCCTGATGAACCGGAGGTCCAGGAGGGCAGGGATGCGAGCGGAGGGGCACTCCAGGGTCGTCTCCCAAAGCCGGCATGTAAAGGAGCCAGGCTCAGCTGCGGGCTGAGGATTCACCAGCCCTTGGAGAAACATCTCCGGGAGCTGGGCCGTGCCGGGTGCCAGCCCCTGGGTTTCCCACCCACCCCCTGCTCYGCTGGCAAAGCCACCGGTCACCCTCTGCGGTGCCCGGACAAGCGGAGCGGGTAGAAATGGGGTGAACAGGTAAGGAGGGGACACGCTCGTGGCTCTCCGTGGCTCAGCTTGTCCCCAGGTGCCAGCCAGCTCTGGATGTGACCGTGGCAGAGACGAAGGGTCCTGCTCCCCCCAAGCCTGGGGAGATGAAGGGCACGAGTGCCCCCAGCATGCCTACGAACCCCTGAGCCACGCGCTCCGAAAACCATCCCACCCCTCTCYGACCGCTGCCGCAGCAGCCCCCGGGCACCCCGCAGCCCCCGGCCCCCCCATTGCCCCACGGGGAAGCTCAGACRGGCCGCCGGAGCTGCTGAGACGGGGGGGTTGTCCCTGAAAACACCCGAATTCAACCCACCGGCGAGGGGTTATTTTGCCAGTGGCCGCAGCCCCCAGCCCTGCAGCCCCCGCGGCTGCRGCTCCCGAAAGCCCGAGACCCGACTGCAGCACCGGCGCGGACAAGCCAGCACATCAGGGAAAATTTCCAGTCTTCCTCTTTTACAGTCTCTGTCTCCTGCCGCGGAGGGAGCTAACTGGAACAAATACTCTGTAGAAATACTTCAGTATTTTCCTCTCGCGCGTGCGCTCTCTCTTTTTTTCTGGGTTGTGAGTACAGCTGTAGATTCAGTGAGCTGGTTCAATTATAATAAAATATACAGTATATATTGTAAATGACTCTGCCGGGCATGGAGCGGTTTCTTCACGGGTGGGGGCAGCACGGCGGGGTTAACCTGCTCCCTCCGTGCAGGCTTGGTCTTGCCCAGCTCCCTGCGGAGCCGTCCTCCCCTCCGCCCGTGCAGCCTGTGCCCAGCCACCCGTGGCTCGCTCTTCCCCCGTGCATCGGCCTCTGGCTCCGTGCAGAGCAGCGCTGGGCACCCGTCGTGTGTCTGATCCCCCAGAGCCTCCTGCTACGGGGSGGGGGGGGGGGGGGGAACCCTCTGGGGAGGCCCCGCTGCTGGGGCAGAGTTCTCCCTTTGCATCCTTCCCGTCTCCCTGCAGCCCTCCTGGCTCCCTGCATCCTTCCCTGCATCCTTCCCATTTGCCTGCAACCCGTCCATCCATCCCATCCCTCCTGCATCCCTCCCAACATCCCTCCCTACGTCCCTCCCATCCCTCCCTGCATCCCTCCCAACATCCCTCCCTACGTCCCTCCCATCCCTCCCTGCATCCCTCCCTGCATTCCTGCCTGCATCCCTGCATCCCTGCATCTCTGCATCCCTCCCATTTGCCTGCAACCCTCCCATCCATCCCATCCCTCTTGCATTCTTCCCAACATCCCTCCCTGCACCCCTCCCATCCCTCCCTGCATCGTTCTCTGCATCCCTCCCTGTATCCCTCCCTGCATCCCTCCCATCCCTCCCTGCATCGTTTTCTGCATCCCTCCCTGCATCCCTCCCATCCCTCCCTGCATTCCCGCCTGCATTCCTGTACCCCTCCCACTTCCCTGCAGCCCTCCTTGCATCCCCACCTGCATCCCTCCCTTCCCTCCCTGCATCCCTCCCATTTCCCCGCATCCCTCCATCCCCTCACCTCCGCAGTCCCTGCAGCACCTCACTCCCCCCCCCTCCAGCCTGCGCCAGCCCCCGCAGGATGCGGCCCCCGCGCCTCCAGCCCCGCGGGGCTCAGCTGCCTTCAGCCCTCCCCCCTACGCCGGGCTCTGCCCCAGACAAAGGGGTCGGGCAGGGGCTGGTGGGGTGCTGGCACCCACTGCAGCCACGGGTGGGAGGAGACTCCCCCCCAAACCCCCTGCTGTGGCATCCCCCCCCCTCCCCTTACTGTGTCCCCATCTGTGCCCTGCACCCCATGGGGGGGGCTCCCTGGGGTCACACATCCCTGCACCGAGTGCGTCAGGTCTCAGCTACCACCCGTCTCCCGGCGCCGGTCACACGCTGCTTCAAAACAAAGCAGCCAGAGCTCAGCCCCAGGGGGGGCACAGCCCACCACGGCGTTGCTGGCCCCCAAAATCTGGCCGGTCCCACTTCACAGGGCTGGGGGACAGAGGGGGATGGGGCAGAGATGATGGGGTCCCAGGGGCTGCCAGGCTCCGGGATCGGGGGCCTGGGGTCTGGCCCCAAATGGGAATCCCTTCCCGGGTGCCAGGAGGGCGTCACTGGAGAGACATGTTTGGACGTGAGGGCAAAGGACCAAGGGAAGGGGCCACCCGCCCCCAACCCAAGAGGGTGCTGCCCCCTCCAGCCCCCCTGGCCCCCACCAGCCCCCATGAGGTCCCACCAGCCCCCATCAGCCTCCATTGCCCCCACTGGCCCCCGTCAACCCCTACTGGTCCTATAGGCCCCCATGAGCCCCATTAGCCCCACGGGCCCCAGGGACCCCCACCTCCAGGGGCTGGAGCAGCCTCACCCCAGCTGGGTGCTGGGGGCTCCCCATCGCGATGCCAAGCCCGGGGGCCACAGGGGTGCTGAGGGGCTGGGGGGCTCCAGAAGCTTCTGGCTGGTGGGTGACGCAGCGGGTGCAGGGCCACGCACGGGCTCCTCCACTGACTCATCCCCCCCCCAAGGYGCTGGCCCGGCCCCAGCCCCCTCCCCATCCCCTGGACGGTTTTATGGGCAAGGAAGGCAGGCGGGCGGGGGTGAGGCCGGGAGCAGCTCCAAGGACCATCCATCACTCCCAACCGGCCAAACCTCCCGCGGCGAGAGGCAGACGGACATTTCCCTGGCRGGGGGGGAGCCGGGGGGCTGCCAGCCCGGTCCCCGGGCCGCCCACCCAATGCGGCTGCGTGTGGCCGCCCCAGCTCCGGGAAAGTTTCTCGTCCCTTCCCTGGCCCCTGCTGCAATTTCCATTAATAGCCAGCTGAGCCGCCCGGCTAAAAATAACCCCCGGCCCTCTTCATAAGTGGCCGCTGGCCGCCCCCCCGGCAGCCCCGCGCACCATGGCCGAGCGCCGCATCCCCTTCACCTTCCTGCGCAGCCCCAGCTGGGACCCCTTCCGCGACTGGTACCATGGCAGCCGCCTCTTCGACCAGTCCTTCGGGATGCCCCATATCCCCGAGGATTGGTACAAGTGGCCGAGCGGCAGCGCCTGGCCGGGATATTTCCGCCTGCTGCCCCGGGAAAGCGCRTTGGTGCCGGCCCCCGGCTCGCCCTACGGGCAGGCGCTGAGCCGCCAGCTCAGCAGCGGCATCTCCGAGATCCGCCAGACCGCCGACAGCTGGAAGGTCACCTTGGACGTCAACCACTTCGCGCCCGAGGAGCTGGTGGTCAAGACCAAGGATAACGTCGTGGAGATAACCGGTGGGTGCTGGGGATGGGGGGGTCCGGGGGTTCCCCCCCTGGGTGTTGTGCTGGGGCACGGCTGGYGCTTGCTGGGGGAAAAAGGGGTGGAAAGGCAAAGGGGAATGAGGGATGGGAAGGAAAAGCAAAAGGAGGGGATGGAGGGGACAGGAGGAGAGGAAAAAGGGAAGGGGAAAATCAAGGCAAAGAGGAAGGCCCAGCATTACAGGCTCAGTCTCGGGGTGCATGCACGCTGCAGGTGTTGCAYGGGGTACAGAGGCTCCCCAGCCCCATATATTGACCCCTCGCTGCTGTCCCAGCCAGGAGATGGGGAGGGACCCCCCCAGCTGCGAGCCACAGAGGGACCTGGGGGGTGACAGTGGGGTGTCATGAGCCCCACAGCCCCCCGTGCTTCCCCGCAGCCCCCCGTGCTTCCCTGCAGCCCCCCGTGCTCCCCCACAGCCCCCCGTGCTCCCCCGCAGCGCCCTGGCCAGCTCAGCCAGGGACACCGTGACGAAGCCCAGACCCCGTGGCACGAGGCCAGCAGCGTGCTTCGTGCTCAACGAGGGGGGTCCGCACAGGGTGGGGGCAATTCCCCAGCCAGCAGRATTTGGGGGTGCAGCCACAGGGAGAGGTGGGTGCTCAGCCTCCAGYCCCGCYGGGCTGGGGAGCCGAAATGAGGGCTGCGGGGCCAGSCGGCAGCGGTTGGGTCCCCTTGGGYGCCGCCGGCTCCTGGCACCGCACTTTGCTCCCCTTGAATTTGGGGGGTGCTCCAGGAGGGGCCCTGCTGCTCCTGGTCCCCCCCAGTTGCTCCAGGCTGATATTAAGGCMAGGAAACCCAGGACAGCAGGATCAGCCCCTGCCCGGGTCGGGCGATGCCGGGATCCGGCGGGCGGGGGCAGGGAAGGGTGCACCCCGGCACAGGGACCTGCCCAGCTCACTGCCCACCCCGCCGGCCCCTTCCAACCATCCCGGGTTTTTTTTTTTTCCTTCCAGGCAAACACGAGGAGAAGCAGGATGAACATGGCTTCATCTCCAGGTGCTTCACCCGAAAATACACGTAAGTACCAGGGAGGAGGGGAGATGGGATCCTGGCAGCCCCCCCCCGACATCTTTGGGGACCTCTGCACACCCACCCATCGCCCCCAGTGCCCACTGGCCAAAGTGGGGATGCAGCTCACCCAAACTGGGAGTGGGGGGAGGCAGCGATTTGGGGCTGAGCATCTGTCACCACTCACAGCATCGCACCCKCTGGGGTGCAGGGTGGGGCGGTGGGTTCCGCAGCCCTGACCCCCCCTCTCCCCCCGCAGCCTCCCCCCTGGCGTCGAAGCCACGGCCGTGCGGTCCTCGCTGTCCCCCGACGGCATGCTCACGGTGGAGGCCCCCCTGCCCAAGCCGGCCATCCAGTCTGCCGAAATCACCATCCCCGTCACCGTCGAGAGCCAAGCCAAGGAGCCGGCCAAGAAGTAGGTGGCAACGAGGAGGAGGAGGAGGAGAAGCCGCCGCTGCCCCCCACATCCTCATGCCCATCCCCGCTCACAGCCCCCTTTTTATTCTCTGTTTTGTACTCGCCCGGTCACCGAGTGCCTTGAATAAATGTGAAGGAACCGATAGAATCAGTCGGAATAAAAAGCAGTGAAAGAAACCCGTCCCCGTGCCCCGTGTCCGTCCCCCGGGACCCCCGGTGGCACCGGTGCACYGTGGCTGTGCCATGCCGGGTGGGAACCGCACCGTGGGCACCGGCTCCCTGCTCCGGCAGGGCTGGACCAGAGCACTGGGATGGGGCTGCCTGGGGCCAGCGTGGCCAGCGGGAGGGCCACCAAACCCTGCGCAACGGCCTGGGGTCAGCAGCCCGGGGTACCACATCCCAGGTCTTCACATCCCGAGTCTTCCTATCCCAGATACCCCACATCCCAGGTCTCCTACATCTCAGGTCTCCATATCCCAGCCTCCAGCATCCCAAGTCTCCAAAACCTCTGGTCTCCACATGCCAGTCACCACATGCCAGGTCTCCAACATCCCGGGCTCAGCATCCCAGTTTTCCACATCCTGCGTATCTGACATCCCAGGCCTCCAAAATTCTGGGTCTCAACAGCCCAGGTCTCCTACATCCCAGGTCTCAACAGCCCAGGTCTCCAACATCCCACGTGTCCGACATCCTGGGTCTCTGACATGCCTGACCTCCAAAATTCAGGGTCTCCCACATCCCGGGTCTCAGCACCCTGGGTCTCCCACATCCCGGGTCTCTCAGGTCCCAGACCTCAGCACCCTGGCTCTCACCATCCCTGGTCTCCAAAACTCTGGGTCTCAACATCCCAGATCTGAACATTTTGGGACTCAACTCCCCGGTGTCACCACTCTGGGTCTCTACAACCCTGAAAAACAAGCACATCCCCCCCTCCCCGGTCACAGGGGAGCCTGGGGGCAAACAGGGGCTTCATGGGCAGAAGCTCTGGCTGGGAAACACCCCCGTCCCCGGCAGTGTGCCCCTCCAGCCCCAACCCTGCCCCCCCACCGTACCCCCTTCCTTTCGCCCCACTGTGATGGACCAGACAGGTTGGGGGGTTCAGCTCAGGGGCTGCAGCCATGCTGGGGGGCTGGACGTGGCAGGGGGGGTCATGGTGCYGGTGCCTTTTGGCCCCAGCTGGCCCCGTGCCCCCCCACGCCTCCGTGCCCCCGGGCAGGACTGGCCCTACATGGCCGAGGCCGGGCCCGCGGCTGCCATGTTCCCGCTCTGACAAATCCCACTAATCCCCCCTGAGTCATCCCGGAGGCAGACGGTGACCTGGGAGGAATCCCGCAGCCGTGAGGCTCCTCTCCGAGCCTGGGGGCTCCGTGTACCCCCCTATCCCCYTCTCCCCAAGCCCCAACCCCTCTGCCCCGGCAGGCTCAGGTGCAATGAGTTTGGCAGGTCTCAGGCGCGATGCCCAGGGTGGGGCTGGGCTCAGCTCCTGCTGCCGGGGGTCACACACCTGCCTGGGGGGCCCCCCCATGTGTGTCATTTTGGGGACGGGTGGCCACGGCAACCAGAGCGATGGAGATGGTTGCCATAGTGAGCAGCGGCTCACAGCCCAGCCKGGGCGGGGGGGGGGGGGGGATGAACACCAACCCCCCTGCCCGGCCCTGCAGAGGGGGTCGGTGCAATGAGTTTGGCCGGTCTCATGCCTCCTGGGGGCATCCATCCATCAGGCTCCAGCATTGGGACGAGCGGGAGGTCCCTGTGACCCCCCCCTGCCCACAGGGGAGGGCGATGGGCTGGGGGTGCCAGGCGGGTGCTGTCCCCCCCACCCCAGCCTGGGTCTGTGCTGCCCCAGGCACACGTAACGCCCCATCTTGGGGGCCCCATTTAGCCCCATCTTGGGGCTAAATCCTGCCCTGCGAGCGGTGGGGAGGTCCCTGCCCGCCAACCCACGCTCCGTCCTCCTCTCTCTGCCCCTCCGGTGCATCTCTGGGGGGGCACTGACCCCCCCCCCCCGCCTCCACACCCACCCACATGGGTGCTGCTCCAGCCCGGGGGATCCATTTCCCCCTCCCGGTGGGGAAACTGAGGCCCTGCCAGCGAGGGGAGGAGGGGGTCAGGGTGGGGGGAGATGTGGGGCTAATCCGGGCTCGGGAGGGCCAGGCTGAGCCAGGCAGGATTGGGTCCTGCCTCCACAACACCCCCCGGGCAGCATGGCTCCAAGGGAAGAAGCCCCCCAAGGGGCATCCCCAGCCCCCTCCCCTCTCCTGTGGCCGTGCCGGAGTGGGTGGCTGTGGGTGCCACACGGGGCAGAGCCCGCGGTGGCTCCCGCCTCCCAAAAAGCCACCCCAGCCTCGGCAAGGAGGCCGTCGGCGTGCAAGGGTGCTGGGATGGGGTGCTGCCGGCGGGGTGTCCCTCCCTCAGGGAGCCCCCAGCCCCTCTTTGCCATCACCGGGGGGTTGTTCCCAGCCCCTTCCCTGGGGGGGRTCTGTCCTGCACCCCCCCCCGGGGTCCCTCGCAGGGCACGGGTGAGTCAAGCCACATTTTCGGTTTATGGTTTCCAAGGGAGGGGAGTATTTTTTACAGSGTGAGTCACCGCACGCGGCTTCGAGTGGAAAAACCATCGGGGAGGGAGGGAGGCACCCACCCACCCCCCCCTATTCCCGCGGGAGCACCCAGGGACCATCCCCCCGGCTCCCCCAGCCCGGGAGCGCGTTGGCCTCTGCCCCGGGMGGGCTGGGAGCCCGGTGGACCATTAACCCGCGGGGACGCGGAGCACGGCATCTCGGCTCCCCCGCGCTCTGGGGGCAGGCGGACGGCCCCCCGGGAGCCAAATCAAGGCTGTTTACTCCTGGCCTCCGCCGCCTGCCCCGGCTGCCGAGCCCCGCTGGCGAGGGGGAGCCCCCCCAATCCCACGGAGCCCCCCAGAAACTCGACACAGGCGATAACAATTAAGCGGCGCTGACGTCAGATCTGTAAGTTTATTTGCTCAATGTACGACGGCTACATAATGACTCACATTCATGATATTCCATCACTGAGGAAAAACTGCTAAGAATGGTCCGTGTGTGAAATAATTCCTTACAGAAACACGGAGTTGGAAAAATAATCACTGATTAGACCTTAAAAATAGTTCACTGCATAACATGACAAAAAGCACAAACAAAGGCTCATTCAAAGAACACAGTCATTGTTCTCCTACACTGTAATAGTTATAATTTCACCATGACGAACACCAGACATTAAGATTAAGCTAACACTGGTGTTTTCTTTTGCTTTTTTTTCCTTTTTAAAAACAAAATCATATATAATTGCATGTCACTATAGCAACATCCATAACAGATCAGTTTGTTACGATCACTATTTGGTAGAGCAAACTTTACCCCCAAAAGAAAAAAATAAATTAAAAAACTTTAAAAAATTTTTGAAGACTATTTTGTCATAGGAATACATAACATCTACAGTATAAGTTAATAAATTTCAAGCTACTGTATAGAAATACGACACTAGCATGCACAATATTGTATCAATAGAGTAATGGAGCAGTAATCATTTCACTGGAGAGACAGTATCATAGGCAAGTGCATCTCTTAAAAAACGAAAGAAACCATTCAAGCTGCTTAAAAATCAAGTCCCTGACCCCCACTCCGGTTTTAGCCCTCTTGTGCCATCTCTCCTGCAGAAGTTTCCTAAAGCAGCCAGAGCAAAAGCCGAAAAGGAGGAAGAAAAAAAAAAAAAAAAAAAAAAAAAAAAAAAAAAAAAAAAAAAAAAAAAAAAAAAAAAAAAAAAAAAAAAAAAAAAAGATAGGTTTTGTAATTCCAGTAAATCACCTCCAAATTATACAGCTGGGACAACACTGCTCACGGGACACGAGGGTCAATCAAAGGAAGGTAAGAAGCCTAAAGCGATCTTCCAGCCCACGGCACGTACCGGCGCCGCGAGCATCTCGCCGCGGCGTGCCGCACACCGTACACCCGGCGGACGCGCGCGCTCGCCGCGAGCGAGGCTGGGCAAGACTCTGCGTGCGAAGGCATCCCGGGCAAAAAAAAGCTTTGCCAGCATCGCCGGGGCAATGTCTGGAGGCCGGGCGCCGGCCTCGGCTCCCCTCGCTCCCCGAGGAGTTGGGGTAGCGGCTTCGTTTGACTGCGGGGAGGGAGCTGGAGCGACGTCTCCCCGCGCAACCCGCCAGCAGAAGCGGCTGTACCGTGTGTGCAACACCACGACGCGCTGTGTGCGGACTGACTCTCGAAAGGGACAATGAAAGCCTGTTTCCAAAAGAAAAAAAGAAAAAAAAAAGTAATGCACGAGTGCGATTTTTCCTTACTGCGCAGCTTTAGGTGAAAAGCTACGTGGCACAGCACTCCGCGAGCCAGAGAACAGCAGTGAACTTCCAACAACAATGTAAAAATAGAAATGAAAAGTAATAAATTTACTCAAAATGGGGTAAATATTACCTGCTAAGCAACTCAGATGCCCCGTCTCCCACCCCCAGCCAGATCAGACAGACTCAGAAAAGATTTTGCTAAGAAGAGAACTAAGATCCTGGGCTCCCGACGGTTGATAGAAATGTCTATGATTGTAGCTCTTCCCTTGAGGATTTCTCTACCAAATTAGTTTCTAAGCTCCTGAAGTTCACTCATTACACCACAAGCTTCCCCAGGAGAAAGGAAAACGCACCCGGCTTCCCTGGTGACAAACAAGGGAGCCTGGGTGCCGGAGATCTGCTGACAAACCTCATGGTACAGTGGGAGAAAGTCAGGCAGAGTGAAATGGCAGTGCAATCCCTGAGGAAGCAGCTGTGGCACCTTAAATCAGGATGGTCTTTTGAAATACCAAACACAGTACATGACATACAGACCTGAATGCTCTTTTTTTTATTATTTTTTTTTTAATTTTTTTTATTTAAGTGGCATTTTAAGTTTAAACACTTCCCCCTTGTCTAATTAAGTTCTTAAACCTTTTGCTGTGGACTTAAAATAGTTGAAACAGCCGCTAGCCAAGCACCTGTTAAGCTGTTGACCAAAAAACTAGAGCAGCTTTGATGTTCCTCGGGCGGGCGGTCTTCTTGCCTTGGGCGACACAGAATAGCTAAAGCCAGTCCACAGGCGAGGACTGATCAGGAAGGCAAGCCAAAAGAACTAGCAAAAAAAAAAACAAAGGCTTGATGTCATATGGCTGTAATGTAGAAATACTGTAAACTGCAATTTAGTGTTAATACTGTAAGCTACCCTAATAAATATCTTAAAAAAAAAAAAAAAAAAGAAAGAAAGAAAGAAAGATTGGATGGCCTAAATCCCAGGGCTTTGCAAGCCCCGAATTCTTTAGTTTTATTTTTTTTTAATTCCTTCTCAATTTGGGGATTTTAAGCTACGCCCTGCCAGGCAGAGCGCTGCAGAGAGACGCCCCGTGATGTGGTACGGACACACGGCACTTGGACTGAAGAAACAAACGCACGAAGCCTTACTGGAACCACAGAACTCCCTTTTTTTTTTTTTTTTTTGCCTTGCTTTCCTTAAAAACGAGGGCCATTCCATCCACGCGAATTCGTCTTAAAACCCTTTTATTTCTAGCGATAAAGTTAAATTAAAGACAGCTCCACTTGTATTAATAATCTACAGAACAGTCCATATGCCAGTGAGGCTGCTATTCCATACCAGCACAGCCAGCCTGACTTCCACTAGTGGTGTTTTGGCAAAAATGTCAACGAGGCAATCAAAGACAGGTTGTGGGGGGCCTCCCTGGGAAGGTGTCCCCTCCCTTTCCCTCCCCCACCCCTGACCCCCCCCCCCACTCGTGGGAAAAAAATAAAGACTGCAGTAGTTAGCATCAGCGTGCGGCTGCCAGTCCATCGGGGGGGTCTAGTTGTTGCCTTCTCCRCCGTCGTCGTCTTGCTGATCGCTCGTCCAGAGCGTTAGGTTGTCGCGGAGGAGCTGCATGATGAGCGTTGAGTCCTTGTAGGAGTCCTCGTTGAGGGTGTCCAGCTCGGCAATGGCGTCGTCGAAGGCCGTCTTGGCCAGGTGGCAGGCCTGCTCCGGCGCGTTCTGGATCTCGTAGTAGAAAACCGAGTAGTTAAGCGCCAGACCGAGCCGGATGGGRTGGGTCGGCTGCATGTGCTCCTTGCTGATCTCATGGGCTTCGCTATAGGCTTTCTCCGAAGACTCCACCACGGTCGCCCTCTTCTCGCCAGTAGCCACTTCGGCCAGGTAGCGGTAATAGTCCCCTTTCATCTTCAGGTAGAAGACTTTGCTCTCGTACTGCGTCTCGCTGCAGTTCTTGATCAGGTAGTTGTCCAGCAGGCTCAGCACGTCCTGGCACACCGCTTCCAACTCCTTCTCGATCTTCTCGCGGTAGGCCCGGACCATTTCTATCTTCTTCTCATTTCCATCGGCAGAGGTCTTCTGCTCGATGCTGCTAATTACTCGCCAAGAGGAGCGCCGCGCCCCCACCACATTTTTGTAGGCAACGGACAACAGGTTCCTCTCTTCGTTGGACAGAGGCTCGTTCAGCTCCGTCACCTGCATTGAGAGAGGGAGAGAGGAGAGAGACACTTGGGTTAAGCSCCAGTCACTTGACGTTCCCGTCACACGTTTGGGTGCTCCCATGCGTCTCTAGCAAGACGCAGGAGAAGGCAGCCGGCTCGCAAAGTCATCTGGCATCCACTCCCATCCCAGAGGGAGCCAGCTGGGGAATCACACCGTGGTCCGGTCCTCCAGCAAGAGGGGTGGGGTGGGTTTTATTCGAGGTATTCTCCATCTCTTAGAAGGTCAGGGTTTTCCAGAATGAGAAAAATCCTCTAGGAAAGAGACGCCTTTCACCTGCAGGATGAGAGTCGGGCTTTGTGATGCAGGCGAGAGGGACAGTCAAAGCAAGAGGGTGGAGATGGGTCTAGGCTTACAAGCTAGCTGTATGGATTAACAGTACCATAGCTACGGGGCATTCATCTTTTCCGTTTCCCATAAGCACAGGGCACGCTTCCGAGATGCCTAAAGAATACGTTAGATGTTAAAATTACAGCYGGCTAAGGCATCTGCGCAGATAAGGACTTAAAAGCTCACATGGTAAGAGTATGTTCTTCCCACAAAGGATTTTCTTCACTGAGGATAGCAGCGTTAACGCACAGCATCACTTCTACCTGCCTCACGCGCCGCGGCAACAGAGGGATTAAGGAGACGACGGAGGACAGAGCCATCTCACAAGCGGGCTGCCAAACGCCGCCTTGGCCGGTTCAGTTACTGGGAAGCGTCACGCTTGATATTGCAATAATCTCATTCCAGCTCCCACAAACCCATCGCTGGCTGCAGCCATCCGGGCAGCACCTCCAGCAACGGCGAGGCAGCCAGCCAGCTGCTGCCCCGGCTGCCCTGCCTCACGGGCAGCAGGCGGCTCGGGAAGGGCTCRCATCCCCCTCGCCTCCGTGCTGTGCCCCCTCCGTGGGTCTCCGCGGCCCTGGGGCGGGCGCAGCAGCTCCGGATGCTGCGGCAGCCAGGCTGCTCCATGCAGCCGCTCCGCCGGGGTAGTTACAGCTGCCAAGCGGCACTGGGAGCCCGGATATTCGCTGTTGTCCCCTTCCCCCGGGGGCACACCACCCCACCACGGTACGGCCCCGTGGGAAGCGGGCCAGCAGAGCAAGAACCTCTAAGCCCCCTCTCGGCAGTCACTTCTCCCAAGGATTAGGTAATGGTTCGGATGTAAAAGGCTTCTGCAAATACTGTCATTTTCACAAGCGCTTGCAAGGACAAGGTTTRTTCTGGGCCTCGATAACCACATTTATGTGGTGATCAGGAGGCCAAGGGCTCATGCTGGAAGGTGTAGGATGGTCCAGGCCAGGACCTCATTTGAGTGGCCTGGAATGACTCACCCTTGCTTATACCGGATTGACCCGCTCATTCCAGCAGCATCCATCCCCTCCTGCCCGCAGCTCTCCTTGCAGCGGTTCAGCCACGGTCTGGCTAATGTCTTCTCCCAAAAACAAGCCGAGCTTAGTTTCCCAYGCCGCAAGCAGAGTACTCTGGTCTCTGATCCAGACCCCCTCTACTCCTTTCCTCAAGGCAGAGGCAGCAAGAAGAGTCTCCGCTCCCACTCCCGGCTATCGTGCGGACCTGTGCTGCCCCACAAGATGCCCTACAGCCTGGCAGGGGAAGCAGCAAACAGCCCATCTCCGTACAGAAGAGGGTCTTACTACGTCTAACCAGGCACAACTGCCTTCTGCGCCAAGGGCAGAAGGCGGCCGAGGGACCAGGGAAATGGGTGTCACGTTAAAGAGGGCAGAGTCTCCCGTGACTATCAGCAGCCACCACCGATACAGGACAAGGTGCACGGGGCAGCGTGCCAAGGCAGCTCCCAGCTTTCACGCCCCAAGGTAAGCAGGGCGTGCGATGCCCGGGCCATCCGGCAGCTCCCGGTGCCAGGGGACTAGCCCACCTCCCACCTCTCCCAGCCAGGCTGACGGCGGCTGTTTAACCACACGGCCCTGGGGTTTGTGTGATRTGCTGCTTCCCGCAGAGGGGCTGGGGCAGAGGCTCAGCCCTGCACGCAGCCKGACTGCAATGTGCTAAAATACCCTTAGCAAGTCATAAAAATCATAGAATCATTAAGGTTGGAAAAGACCTCTAAGATCATCAAGTCCAACAGTTGACCCAACACCACCATGCCCACTAAACCATGTCCCAAAGTGCCACATCCACACGTTTTTTGAACACTTCCAGGGATGGTGACTCCACCACTTCCCTGGGCAGCCTGTTCCAGTGCCTGACAACCCTTTTGGTGAAGAAATTTTTCCTAATATCCAGTCTAAACCTCCCCTCATGCAACTTGAGGCCATTTCCTCTTGTCCTATCACTTGTCACTTGGGAGAAGAGACCAACCCCCACCTCGCTACAGCCTCCTTTCAGGTAGTTGTAGAGAGCGATAAGGTCTCCCCTCAGCCTCCTCTTCTCCAGGCTAAACACCCCCAGCTCCCTCAGCCGCTCCTCATCAGACCTGTTCTCCAGACCCTTCACCAGCCTCGTCGCCCTTCTCTGGACACGCTCCAGCACCTCAATGTCCTTCTTGTAGTGAGGGGCCCAAAACTGAACACAGTATTCGAGGTGCAGCCTCACCAGTGCCGAGTACAGGGGCACGATCACCTCCCTGCTCCTGCTGGCCACACTATTCCTGACGCAGGCCACGATGCTGTTGGCCTTCTTGGCCACCTGGGCACACTGCCGGCTCATGTTCAGTCATTTATATGCTGCTCGCAGGCTGCCTTGTRCTCTAAGTTCAGAGGTCTCTAGTTGTCTGTATTTTTACAAGACTTAACAACTTTGAGATGACTCCATTCATTCTTCCCTGAGTGACACCTGCACAAACATAAATTAAAGATACTGTGAGGTTAATGCCATCTTTGAAAGATACTGGAGCACAACGAAGGTGTCCCTCTGCCCTAGAGCTTATGGGTTGTCTATCCTTGGAGATATTCAAAACTTGATCAGGTTACTCAGGGTCTTGTCCCATCTAAGTTGCCCTGCTTTGAGTAAGGGAATTGGGACTAGAAACATCCAGAAATCCCAGCCTGACTTATTCTCTTATCTTCCATCTGTAAATTGAGTGTCCAACATCAACAGCCATGCAACAAGAGACTCGCCAACTCCAACAGTTTTCTGTCCTGACACTGGTTATGAAGGTTGATAACCACAGGAGGTCTTGCTTTTAGCRAGATGCTCTCTAAGCAGAGATGCCAGTTTGAAGTGTGGACCAAGCAGGTGACTTTAAAGCTGCCCCACAGCCGAGTCTGCAGATACTTATCACTGCAGAAAGAAGTAGATTTACCTCTGTCTCACCAAAAGAGTCTCACTGGAGGACAGATTTATTAAAACTACAGGGAGTTTCGTAAGATTAGCTTTGCCATAAACATTTTAAATTCGAAGCTATTAAGGATTATGGAAGAAAGTTGCCTGTCAAAATCCTTTCAACAAACTCGCTGACAGATGGAAGGTACACCTGTGGAGAAAGCAGATTCCTCCAGGGAGCTCGCAGGGAACTTATCAAAGCAGAAGGGGAGCCTYGTTAACCATGTAACTGCTTTCTAGCAGTACCCCGGCTCCCAGTAAGGTAGAGCACTGCAGAGAAATGGCAAAGGTGTAACACGGCCGGAGACAGGGACCGCATCCCTCAGCACTAGGAGAGGGAAGGGAAGGGGCTGCAGTCCTGCACGTACTTCAGTTTGCAACTGAGCTGAGGAAGAAAGGAAAACCATCTGGCACTTGCATTCCCAGTGGAAAGAAAATGCAAGATGCCCAGGACACTAGATATCGGACAGCGAGGGTACGCTTAGCTGCCTTAACCAGAGAGTCACTGGAAGGTGGAAGAGACGTATCCCAGGTTAAGCTGCCTTTGAGAACTGCCATCACCCCTGCCTCTTGGTCTGCCCAGAACCTGCCTGCCACRTCTCAGCGCTGCAGCTAAGACGCTGCCGCCCGCTTGCCCGCACCGCCGAAGGATGGGCCGGTGTCTTCGCATGATCTGCCACGATACATGTGCCACTCCAGCGTGGGATTGCACAGTCACCGTCGCGCTGCTTTTGCTARCAGTGCTCTATGGGTGAACATCTCCAGCAGAAGACCATCCAGAAACCGCTGCAGCAATTTGTCAAGTGGATGCGGGTCTGTGCCTTCACTGTACGCCCGTGCTGGCCAGCCAAATGCTGGTTTTTCCTTACGCGGCAGGATACCAGCACAAAGCGAGTTCAATCAAGYCAGAGGCTAAACAGCAAGCTCCCATATACGTGATTTATAGCATTGCATCAAATGCCTCCGATGTAACATCAATAAGGCAATATCCTGCATCAGGCCTGGATTAGATTGCAGCGGTCATGTGACAAGTCCTTTCGGAGAATTTTTGTTGGTGTTTTTTCCAGCATTGAGATTAATATTACCAGAACCYTCTCGCTTCTGAACTCAGACCGTGGAGGGGTCTCACCTCCCTTAAGAAAGGCAGCACCCTCACATACAGACCAACCCTACCAGCATTWGGTCACCCGATGCCGTTCCCAGCATCGTTACATGGAGTTAGAGACTTCAAATATCCAAAGGAAAATCTCAATTTGGCATTAAGAGGGCTTGGCAGGGATACAAAACCATCAGCCTCTGGTTGGAAGTCTAGCTGCTCTCTGGGAAGCTCAGTCATTTTGGAGTTTTATTTCCCTGGCTGACAGCAGAGAAAAGCAGAACTTGCACCRCAAATCTCAGTAACCGTCAGGCCTCGTTTCACCCCTGTGCCCCTGTAGATCAGAGGGGGGGGGGCAGGAGATGCATGTGGCTGAAACGGAGTCAAGCCTCGCATGTGGCCTAAACAGCCAAGTGCAAAGAGCTAGTCCACACGCTCATGCAACTGGAAGCTTGACAGATGCAAGTCTTTTAGCTTTTAGCTATTCTGGAAAAAAAAAAAAAAAAGAAAAAGAAAAAGAAAAAGAAAAGGCCTTTTTCACCTTCCTTTCTGCTTCTTCCCCCCAAACAAGCCCAGCCTGCAAGCCCAGCCACAAGACTGGCTCTTTATTGATGCAGAGCAGCAGGAGACCTCAGCTGTGGAACCTCTCATTTCTCTGCTGGTCTGCAGGCAATGGTCTTACTTGCAAGAGCTTCTCCCGTGCCCCGTCACAGCATGTGACACACGTGCCAGGAGCCAGACCCTTCGCACACTGCAGGCAGCCCTCTGCTCGGCAGAAGCCCTACCTAAGGGCAGAAGCAGAGGAGAAGACACCCAGCCAGGGAGTGYGGGTCTACACCGGGCTTGGCAAGGAGCAGTCTACACTGACAGGCTTTGCCTTGGAGGCACGCTCCATCACCAAACTTGAGGACGCTGCCAMGTTCCAGTCTCACCAGTTCCTGTAGCCTTTGAGGGTACAAGCGTCTGCACCACCAAGACTCAAGTGCCCTAAAGCCACAGGGATAGGTCCAACAGTTCCCRTTGGACAAAAACTACTGGAAGTTTAGGGTTTCTACTGCTTGAGAGTCCAGAGGTTTGTACAAATCAAAGCCCGCTGATTTGCAACAAAGCTCTTCAGAGGCAGCATGATCTCGGAGGAGGTCCTCCTGATTTCTCTACTACAGCTGCGAGCCCTCTGTCCAAAACCTGGCAGGCTCCTGGCATGCCCAAGTATCGCATTGCAGCCAGGGGAAGGTTCAGCCTCATGCCGAGAAGCCAGGGACCATGCAAAACTTTACCTGCTCCTAATGTCAAGGTCCGTGCTCTCCATAAGCCCAAGGGTTGGTCCTACTGCACCTTCTTTCCAGGAGCATCCTAATTAGCAGGCTTTTTTCAGACCTACAGGGGAGGTTTGCTCCCAGTCAGCGGCAAGTTAGTTTGCTTACAGKGCTTATTCCAGGACTCTTATCCTCCACTTCTCGCCTTACAGCACACTAGGTCTGAAGTAATCATTTCTGAGTACATCATGGAATAATCATTTTTGAGGACCCTTCAGTAGCTGCAATGGAAATCCATCACAGGATTTAGTTCTACCTGTTTATCCTTATACACATGGATTTTCACTTAGTTTTATAACTAAGTGCCCACCCAATTACGACTCCTACCTAGCTTTGATGTCTTGTATTAAAGCATACAGCAGAGCAAGCTGAGCAGACCCAGAGATTCTTCCCTGGGGAATACCATCAACATTTGACAGTTTAATCCATGTTATAAGCCTCAACACTTTTGCTTTTCTGATTGCCTAGAAGTGATCCCGAGTCCCTGACAACATTAGACATCTACAAAGGAGTCAAGCTTTCCTGGAGAGAGAGAGAGAGAGAGAGTGAGAACCATGAGAACCTCAAACTGTCCACTGAGAACAGTTTTTGAACATCACCAGAGCTCCTCTTCCAGGATACACAACAGCCATCTCCTCGGCACTTGTTTCCTCTGTTCTATCTACAGCTTCTGCACCATGTAATTAAGTATGTTATCTCTCAACAGAAACCCTAGCAATTGCCTTGTTTTCCTTCACATGCAGCTTGTTAGTCACACTGAGGTCTGGCCTGAAGGTCCCCTTTTCTGTTTCATTTTTTAAAAGGCAAATGTGCTTTTGAACCAACATTCTGGCCAGAAGTCCCACCACTGAAATTCTTACTTGGTCTGAAGCCACCAGCAAGAGGGACCAACCAGCACGCAACCATTTCACGTTCATGAAGTGGAATGACTATGCAGCCATGCCACCTTCCCCCCCACCCCTAGCCGCTGTCTCGTGGTGGGACCCCATCACCCATCTGCAAGCACCAGAACACCTTCAGCAGCCCAAGTGCTGTCATTTTGGATGGGACATGCCAGAGAGACTGCCTGGTTCTTCTGTCCCCATCACACTCTACATCTAGCTTCTGAAGAAATGGCTGCCCTTGAGCACATTAAATTGTCACCATTAACCCGGTGGCTTGATTACAGTCACGACTAGATGTCACACAACCTRGTCAAGAACAGCTTCTCCTTGTGCGCTCCAGAGCAAGCTGTCCTATGACACCATCGCAGCAGTTGGAAAGATGCTTTTCTTAAGCACTGTCCTACTTCGACACAAAGTAGGCGTGTGTTAAACTAGATCTAGATCTAAAATCTTACCAGACTTTGCTGGTTTGGGTCTTTTTCTCCCCGTACTCTAGCCTTCTCCCCCAKGTCATACTTCCAAAGTGGAGGTCACCGTAACTACTTCTCTCCTTGCTGACCCCCTCCGCTGTCCTCTCTGCTCATGTTTTACCTCAGCATGGCCAGGGGGATTTTCGGCTGCAGGTCAAGCCCTTCCTCTTATCTGAGACAAGACCAGAAAAGCACAAGCAGGCTGCAGGCAGAAGTTGGTTCCTCACTGCTGTCTCCTTTGACTCTTTCAGTATGAATAATCACATGCTAGTTCCCATTTTTTAAGCTGGCAGGGCCAGCTCTCATCGCAGGACAGCAGCTGAAGGCACATGGGATGGTTCTGCCATTACGTTTCAAATTGTTCCAAGTGCAATCAAGGACCAGTGTCTGCAAAGCAAGATTGTTTATTGCTTGTACCATAACTGGATCTCAGAAGCTACTTAGGCACTCTAGACACCGTTTAGGATTTCTGCATGCTCCTACAGTTAACAGCAGCTTTCATCCCACTCTGCAGCCTTTATTATTTAAGGTGACTTTGAACCACCCGAGACAAAGTCTTCAAATTGGAAGGGAGACGTGAAAACCAAGAGCTCATTTATTTCATTGGCCTCTGTAGCTTAACAACTACTTAAGCCAAAGTGAATTTCATCACACTACACACAGGTTTGATCAGTCCTTGGAGCCTGCAGATCTACTCCAGTTTCAGTCTGGCTCTGATGGATTTCAGCGATTTCAGAGAAAAAACAAGTTTCAACTACTTGGGTCATCCCTGCATGTAAAAGGTCATAAGGGAGCCAAGGTGAGAAAGCCAGTGACAACAGCAGAGCTCTGAGCTGTTCCTATTCTGCATTTGGTAGCAGCATTTCACGTACCACYCCTTATCTGCAGCACTGCAGTCCCAGCATCTGGTCTAACGGCTCAAGTTTTTCCTGCTGCAGAACACTTGGGTGCCATCGATTTGCCTCACCAGCTTCTTCTGCAGCTTTTGAGATAASGCAAGCACAAGGGAACATCTGCCTGCCTTCCACACGTGGCTTCCAGGCACGTTATTAGACCTTGCAATCTGCCATGGCTATTGAGTTGACAGAGGGCAACCCAGACACATCGCAATCACCAGCTGGAAGGAACAACCCCAGCTTCCCAGCATGGGCATCGTGTATGCTCTTCAAGTGCATCAGTGTAGAGCTACAAACCATTTCTGAATTAGCATTGCACAGACTTGTAGCAGGGAGCTGCTCCTATAGCTACTATCTGCTTTTCGAGCCATTAAGGAATTATGCCCAAGTTCTTCTTGTCTTCCTTATTAACACCCAGATTCTTGTTAGCCTTAYCAAAAGACAGGCTATTAAACAAGATGAAAACTGGTCATAGGACAACTCGTTTCACAGTCTTGCTGCCACGAGCTGCCTCGTACCTATTAAAAACTCCTGGGAATAATCAGTCTCTGTTGGTCTAGTGCCTTCCTGCCACCAGATGGAGAAAGCAGCAAGTCAAACCACATCAGTCCCAGCATTTAAGAGGACTGTCACTCAGGGCTCATCACACCGTCTCTGGCAGATGGGATACCAGCACCTTTGCCTGCTAACTACAAAGCAACAGAAGGGACGCCAAGCTATTCCTTCCCCAAGATATGGCAGGCTGGCGAGCATCACCTGCCCACTTTCGTGTTTCCGCAAGCACCTTAGCAGCAGCCCAAGATCACCACCCTGCTCGGTCACCCAACAGCCTGGGGAGCTCTCCTGCCGCAGATTATCCAGTCTGTTCCCTGCTGATATGCCTTGTCTCCAAGCTTTCTGCAAAGCGCGTGGAAGACCAGTGCCACAGCATGCCACTGCCATGGGAGCTCAGATGTGCTCCTGGAGCATGCCGAAAGTTTTAGGAGCGCAGAATAGATCCTTTTGAAAGGAGAATGACAATTCAGTGATTCCTATAGGCTCTTCTGGACTGCATTAAACTTCAGGTGTGAGCTGAAAAGCTCTTGAAGAGTAACTGCAGCTCCTTCTCAACAGCATTTCTGTACAAGTTTAAAGACTCTCTTTTTTCTCCATTCAAGCATTATTCTCCTTCAGAAAAGTCTATCCACTCACAGGCATTTTAGCTGAAGCAGCCATCCATGGGATGACCACTGGTCATTTCTAGAGTCTTAAGACTTGGTCAACATAGGGGAAGACTGACCAATTTACAGCAAAACAAAACCAAGCTAGACAGACTTCAGGGACTCCAGCATGTAAGCAAGGATACACTTGATAAATGAACCAAKTTTTCACGTGGGGAGGGTGTTTAGTGCTGCTGGGAGCATTAGCTGCTTAAAGACTTACCTCACAGCTTCTAAGAGTACTAATCTGGCTCAGATATTAGTGCTTTCCTGCTCACCTCCAGCCCCACTGCCAGGCGGTAAGTACCCTGACACCAGATCATCAAATCCTCCCCGGAGCTTCAAGTGCCAGGCCAACACAGGATGCTTGTCCTTAATCAGGGGCTCAAAAAATGACAGCATTATGCTGTACYCATGATCTCTATTCAGTTGAACCAAGAAGAGAGAGGAGAGACCACGTGCCATGGGCAGGACACGCCAGGAAAGGTTGAGAGCAAGTTCTGGCTGCTGAGCGAGCCTGCTCCCAGTTCTGCCGGAGCAGGGTGAACTGGGCAACTCTTGGCTGCTTGCAGGGCTTCCTCCTGGATGGCAGAGCCACTGCTGCCACGGCAGCTGGCAAGCTGCTGCTCCAGCAGGATGAAATGGGAGAAGCTGCAACCACGCAAACAACTCCCTGCAGCTAGCGCGTAAGTTTTTAACTGCTTCATGTCATTACCCCAAACACTTTGGGAAAGTCTGCTTGTCGCACATCAAGGCAAGGTTCTAGAAATATAAAAAAAAAAACCCACAAGATTTTTGCTCTAGGTCTTTTGGTCTGCAGAACTAGCAGTTCCTTGCAGTGTCTGAAATGTGTTTTACCAGATTAAGCAAGAGACTTTCCAGAACACCCAGGTGGACTCCAGCATGCCAGCTCCATGATAGGTTTAATTTCYGCATCAGTGAGTAAGGTGATTATCCCTCCAGATGTACTTTACCCTCCCACTGCTTCAAGGGATTTCAGGGTTGATCTTACACACCTCTAGCAAAGACAATTTTATTTAATTTCTTAAATGAACTTGCAGAACAGAAAGGCAAGTTTTTGCTCTGGCAGTTTTCTGGAGCACTGCAGCCAATTTTAAATTACGAGGAGGGTCACTTTCCTATTCTAGATCTGACTGTGGATTTAACTACCCTCGCCTGGCTCCAGCTATCTCCTCCCAGCCCTCCTTTGAAGCCCAGGGGACTACTACCACAGATTTGATCTCAGTTCATTACAGGTGACAGAGCCCCTCAGGCACCAATGTCTTGACACAATCAAATGCAAGAAGCCAAGCTCCCAACTTCAAGGTAATGAAATATTCATCCCACGTAACAAAGCCCAACAGCATAAACAGGCAAAGCTCCAATGCCTTCCTCAGCTGGGTGTAAATCAAAGGCTGTTAATCTTCCCCAAGTTCTCATTCACTGCTGAATACTAAGCACTAGTCTTTTACAAGTGCAGATCTCCTACAGCAGTTCTCGAGCGTATCTGTTCGCATACAGCACGGCAACAGCTTCTCCAACTACTATTAATAAACTTTATGCTGCAGAGCACCACAACTGTCCAAACAACGTGTCCATCAGCAGCCTCACTGACACTGAAGCTGAGACTTCTCGCTGGTATTTTTCTAGAGCCTTGCTGAAACCATCTTAGAGAGGAATCAGAAGCATACTGACATGCCAAGTAGCTTTGCCTGCTACGTAAGCAAAGATACATCCCAAGCAAGCCAACCCATCCAGTAAGATCAGAGGGAATTTGCAAACAATTAAGGAATGTTTTGTACTTTGAGTCCCTGCAGACTTGCGTTCGTCCGAGTGCAGCTGCCTCAATTCTAACATCTCCTTTATAGAAAAACATTAAGTACTCTAATCCCTAATCTGGRGATCACTTTAAGGGAATATCTCATGCCATCATCAGTGACATGTTCCCTAGTTACTCTCCTCCTGCTATTAACTAATGCACTGCCCTTGGTCACTAGATCACTAGTTTTGGGCCAAAAATCAGGTTTCTTTAATACCTAATTGAGCATGTGCTGGGTCATTCCCGAGCTGTGACTAAATCTGGGTTAGCACAGAAAAACCTGAGACTGGGGGAAGTTTGTACTTAAATAGGCAGACAAAGGCTTTTGTTTCACCAGCTACACAAAGGCATTGCTTTTGAGAGACAGTCTCATCAGTGTTTCCTGCAGCCCGAGGATTGCTGCTTCATCATTTTAGCTCCGTTTTCCAGAATTTACCATTTCTGAGCGTTTCCAGACCCCACCAAGCAAACCTGCACTGCAATCAGGGTGAGACTCCCAGGTGAACATCAAGCCCTGTGCTCCACCAGCCCCAGCAGCTCCCGGGGCTCTGGCCCACCGGAGGGGCTGGAGAGACGCAGCAGCTCGGGCTCGCCGTCATTGTGCACTCGGGAGAAGCCGGACAAAGCCATCCCGCTGCCGAGCTCCTCCCCGAGGCAGGCTCCCCACCCGGAGCCACGGGTAGGAATCCAACATCTTGACATCTGGATTCTGGAGAGAGGAGTCAGGCCTCTTATTTCAAAAAAAAAAAAAAAAAAAAAAATTTAAAGAGCAGGATGAAGGTCCTTTTGTCACTGTTTGCCTTCATTTTAGGATGGGAGGAGGGACTTTGCTCACTAGATCAAGCAGCCAGGGGAACGAACAAGAGAAAGCTGACTACAACAGCACTGGCCGTGCCTGGCCGAGGAGATGACACACCACCAGGTTACACAAACCCCACAGCCAGCTGGTCACGGGTCCGTATCCTTCCCCTTTCCTGCTTGCTCCAGACCAAGTGCAGATTTGTGAAGTCCCCCACGGCTGCTCAAAGCTTGCTCCGCTTTGGAGGGGAGAAGGTGGGAGGAGGCAGAAGCAGAGACCAGAAGGGACCTCTGCAATGCCAGTGCACCCACCGCCTGTACCCTGCACAGGGGAGCACAGCCACGCTCTCACAGCCCCACTCATCTCGCAGGGTCCTCCACCACCCACGTGTAAACGCACAGTGCGTTCAGCCAGCGCTGTGCAAGCTGTGGGCTGGGTTCCCACAAAGCCATTTTGTCTGCATGGGGGAAGAAGAGTTCCCCCATCTGCAAAGACCGAAAGCTGCACAGGCAGGAGCACGGGCAGAGCCTGGCAGCCAGCAGCCACGGCAGAGCGTTTTATCTAACCACCGCCAGCGTGAAACCAGCCATGGCTATTTATCCGAACAACATCCTGAAGTCAAGCCGAAGGTTTCAGAGGTTGAAAGACAAAAGCACTGTATCTTCACCAGTACAGCAACAAATTCACAGCTACTTCCCCTTCATTTCAGCAGGTGCTAAAACAGGTTCCCAAGCTATCGCTTTCCAGCAGCAACCATTGCTTGSAGAAATGAATTGAGTAAATACTTGCTACTGTTTTCATGCAATTTTTGCTTTCCAGACATCAAATTGCCATTTGTCTTCAGTCACAYGAATCTAATAGGAGGGAGACAGACTTCAGCCATGGACAGGTTAGGTTAGTTATCTTTCCAATAAAGAACAGAAGTTGGTTAAGGCTTTCAGCCTTCCAGAAAGAARTAATGAAGGCCTGAACAGCAAAAGAAAGAAGGTCTAAGCTGGCTCCAAACCAGTTAGCACAAAAATACTTCTAACAGCATTAGCTTTGGAAAAAAGMTATCTTGAGTTGCAGGGCACTGAAGCGTAGAAGAGCGCCTGGAAGCATCAAGGGTGCATCAGCTATCCAGAGACGACCGAAGCCCTGCACCACAGCTTTGCCACGGTGAAGTGGAAGATGATGCCCGTATCCTATCAAGACTGTCAATGGAGAAATGCTTGGGAAGACAGGCAAATCCTGTTTCACCGTGCTTTGAACTGCAGTTATTCCACTACGCATTCACTTTTCACTGTCAGTCACGGATCAGAAGGTGGAACTGGGCAGAAAAGCAGAAGGCAGCTTCAGATCTGCAGAGTCCTAAAAGCCCCAGACACCGACCCTACTGAGGAAAGGCTCCCTCAGGTCASACCATAGGCATTTTCCAAACCCCTCTTCCTCTGTACCTGCCTCTGAACAGCCTGGTGTCTGGCTGGCGTACACCGAGCAGCTAGCTCTAGTCTGAACTAGTCTGACAGTCCTTTTTGCTCTTCCCTGCCAGACTGGTATTGAGCTCCCAACACGCTACTCACCTCTGCCAAGGGAGAGAAGCAGCACCAACGAGTCCAGCAGTGCTCCGCGTCCAAGGACATGCCTGAGCTCAGACAAAGCCACCTCCCAAGAAGCAGCTGGTTACTCAAGCATTGGCAGTTGGACACACAAAAGCTTGGATTGCTTATTTTTCCTAAATATGTACCCTTGCACACAACTTTCTATGCATTCGTTTGCACGTGGTTTACTTGGCATGGAGCTGCCCAAAATAGAAGTTGAAGAGTTCAGTTGTAGAGTTTGTGCATTATACCCTGCCATGGGTTACTGTCCATGGAGGTTTCTCCAGATGTAAAGTCATGGCTACCACTCTCCTCTCCCAGCCCCTGCTCCATCAGCTGCACCCTGAGACATGTTTCTTCTTGTATCCTCAAGAGTCACAGCTAGTAGATCAATTCCTAACTACAGGTATGCATCAATCAAAATGGTAAACRTGACAAGCACATCTCACCTTTTCTGGTGCCTCATGGCATGAAGATCTGCACGCTCAATACCTCACCCCACCCAAATCTGCAGTTCCACAGCACCCAGACAGGCCAGCTGGCATGTGCTCTCTCATGTTGTCCCCGAGCGTTTACTGAGGCCAAAGGAGCACAAATTCTTTAGAGATTTAAGACAGAAGACTGTATCCAAGGTTAAGTGACTGTTCCCCAATACAACGATACCAGAGGCCCCTGACCACACAACCTGACAAAGCTCCCACCATGTGCATTYTGCCCTTGCAGAGTCCTTTCATCGGCACAGCTCCCGAATGGCACAAACCATCCCATCCCAACATTTCAGCGGGAGGCAGAAGAGCAGCTTGCTGGTAAAGCTGGAGTCCTCTGTCTATGAACCATCCTGTGCACACCGACATCTTTCTCCATCTCAGTCCTAACTGCTTCTTCCAAGCATGTGACACCCCAGTATGGAGTGGTGCAGTGAAATACCACACTCTGAAAATCCTTGTACTTATGATTGTGAAAGGGCTTGAGGTCACCCACCAGCCTGGGAACAAAACCCTGGTCCAGCCCAGGCCTCCCCATGGGCTACTGGGGACCACCAGGTCACTCTTACTCCACCTCCCTGCTCTGCGAGGCTGAGACTTCTTATTCCTACCCAGAAAGCCAAGCTGACCATGCTCCTGACCAGTTCTAATGCTGTTGGCCCAGACACAAGAATGAAAACAGCTTAAAATTAAGTGGACCAGTAATACACAGTGAAGAAGAGATGGGGCAGAGCAAAAAAATATGATGGGGATCCTCAAATTACGGAAAGTCTTCCTTCTACCAGCAACAGAAGGCGAGTAAGAAGCACRTTGCTCCAGACATCATCCAGTTCAGATGAGACAAGCCAAGAACAGAGTGCATATGCTCCAGAGGTGCAGGAGTTTTCAATTCAGAAAACACTTACGGAGCTGAAGTTCTGTGGTTGCYCTTAAATTGCTGTTCCTGTAGCTTCTAGCAAGCCCAAGTTCACATCACCACTGCCCAAAGAGTCTATTCCAGAGCACAACTTTGGGATCAGCTGATGAACAAAGCTTGGTCAGACAGGGTTTGTCCATACATATTATGCAGCTTATTTGGTGTTCCAATAAAAAAAAGTCGCCTCCTGTAAGCCAGCCATCTTTAACCACAAGAAGCAGCGCAAGAAAGAAAGGGGGGGGAAAAAAACATTCAAGACAACTCTCACAACTCTTTTTGCATTTTCAGGGCTAGACACCACCCAAAAGATCTACTGGCTATGCCTAAAACATCTAAGGGCTCTTGGAGAGCCCTTGCCCAAGAGCTTTTTTGTTTCCAGGTACCCCAGACGTCTRCAGAGGATTCAACAGCTATATTCTTCGTCACAGTCTCAATATCACTTTCGTTTAGTTCAAAAAGAGCTATTTCTAATTAAATCCACACCTGGCTGTTACATTTGGCCAACTGAGAGAAACCCAGCATGGTCTCACAAGTCAGTGGCTTTTCCTAAAGCCCATAGATAAAGGCTTACCAGGAGCTTAAAGGGGAATTTCTAAGAGCTTGAGCTGCTGAAGACTCGCCAGTTAATATAGTTAACGTGTGCAGTGCCCACTGTACTCGCGTACAGGGCATGTTGCTACCTGTCCGCGGCTTAAGTGCAGATGTGCGACTCAGCCTACCGCTACAAGGTCCTGAGGCCGATTTACGCAGCGACAACCCACGCCGTGAACCGTTACGAGGTCGGAAGCACGGCAGGACAGCAGCTCCTGACAGCAGCCATCCTGCCCTGACCCCGTGGACCTCCGGGAAGGAAGCCCTGCTCCCTGCTCATTGAGTCACGCTGTCTCAGACCCCCACCACCATCACTCAGGTCTGAGCAAGCCCTCGCTGCTAAARGGTGAAAGGACTGCTCCTCTGTGTGTAAGAGCAGGTCGGGAAGCACGTAGCCATGCAGCCTCATGCTGCAGTGGTCCAGGAGGCACCACGAGGCTAAGCAGCATTCAAGATGCCTGCACAAGGGGCGGCGGCAAGAGCTTCGGTGCAGTCATTAGATGCCAACATACCCTCTCCAACTCGGCACTGGAAATGGTTTCTCCAAAGCCTTCCCCAGCCCCCCCTGGGAAGTGCTACTACAGCAGCTCGCACTCCTTGCTCCCCTCCTACCATCACAGATGGCCTGCCCAGCACTCCTCCTGGAGAAGCCTTTCTACCTCAGCCTTTTGTCTCGTCTATGCTGCGAAGCAGAAAGCAGCTAATCATCCCTGCTCCACTCCCCTGGGACTCTCCAGATAGGAGGGATTTGTGTTACTCCCCCTCTTTCCAAGGGCAAGCCTGCTATCTGTGTGAAGCCCCGCTATCTGCTCTAACCTGGCCACTGGACGTGGAGGACGATAGCCTGCCAGGCTAGTGAGCAACATGGCAGAAGCCCACATMCCCCATGCCAGAGAAGGCCTGCGGTTCCCCACGCTCACTCTCCTCCTCCACCCACAACGGCCATTTACTGCACCAAGAGCCAGTTGTGCCTAAAGCTTGGGCAGCAGCCGTCTGCTTTTCAGCATCTCCAACRTTTGCTCTTCCGCACCCACCACCACCACAGCTGATGGTCCTCATGTGCAGCACAGCCACGGCCCCGCTGCAGAGGCTGGGTCCCCAAAGTCAAACAGCCAGGTGTTCCCCTCACAGGGGACCTTCAGGTGAGCTCAAGGACTGCCACGTGGTCCCATACCTACATGATACRTAGGTGCAATGTAATAATCCTCCCCCCACCCTTTTTAGGCGACTTATTTCCTGCAAAAGTTATTGCAATCATCTCGCTTGTTCACCTGCGCATCCCCCCCACCCTAAGGTCTACAGGGAGGAACGTGCTCTGCTCCCCAGGCAGCACCCGCCGGGGGCTTGGCAGGGCTCCACTTCCAAAAAGGCTCCAGCAGCATCGCTGCTTCCCAGCTAATGGATATCGATCCACAGCCCCSGCGCTGGGTCGGACGGTAAATTCTTTGCGGAGCTGAAGCAGACAAAAAGGCAGCTCGCTTCAACCACAGGCACTGCGGGCAGCAAAAACCCGGCGAGCTAGGAAGGAAATCACTGGTGCTGCGTGGGCACAGCATYGATTGGGATGGCAAGCCCAAGGCCAACGCCTGCCCACTGACCAGCAGGCATGGCCACCACCCTGGGGACCAGCACAGAGCTCTCCTGCTCTCCAACACATTATAGGGCTGACTGTACCCCCAGACAGCGCTGAGGTGACAAGGGACATGACCAAGGTCATGCAGCCGTACCTTAGACCGATGGGCCCAGCCCCGCACCCCTCGCGGGTGCGGCATCACCTTCTGCTCTCTCCAGCAGGCGAGGGGACCATCTGCTGTGTTTTACGGAGACACCCCAGTAAACCTGTCACATTCGGGGGCTGAAGGAGCAGTCCTGCGACTGCAGCAGCAATGCGACTGCACATATCAATTTAGGGCACTGGTGGCTGGCACTTGCTGCAAGGAAGGAGCCAGAACTTATTATATATATAATATTATTTGGAGGAAACTACTGTGATCCAGTACATCACTGTGGCAAGCAACACTGGGTGAATCAGCAGACAGTAAGAGCCCYAGTACACTATTCCCATCTTAAACCATTAAAGCAGCCGCTCAGCACAGGCTCCGAAGCAGGCAGGGCTGAGGCTTGCTGAACAATGTGCCTGGCTGCCGTGTCACCACCCGTGAGGCGACCACCAAAATGCAACGGTGAGCTCAAGCTGCAGGAAAATTAACCTCTTTTATGCACATCATCACCACGCCAGCCTTTAAAGGAAAGCTGTCCGGCATTTCTCAGCACGGTGTTAAGGAAGCCAGCAGATAGCTAGCTTTAGAGGGCAGGAGACAAAACGGCAACGACCACGGGAATGCTTCTGCATCACCTTAGCTAGACGCAGCCTGCATGCTCTCTGCTACCACCTGGGTGCATTGCAGCTTGGACCATCGCATATGACATCACTAGGCGTTGCTACGGAAATGAGTGCGAGGTCATCAGCCTCCTGCACAACCGGAGCTGGGGGATGGGCGGCACGCAGGACGGTGACAGGGATAACTGAGTGTGACATGCCCGTCACCGCCGGACCGACCGCGCCGGAGTTTGGGCAGCATCGTGCAGAAATGAAGAACAAAGCTCTGCCTTTTGTTTGCTGTCGCGGAAGGCGTCAGCACTCCCACTGTGAATCATTTTCTTACAGCCAAACTACACCGCAACTGATAAGCGGCACTAGCCCGGGTTACTGTTTCACCAGGTCCAGTAAAGACTAAAAGGAAAAAACTTACATATAATCTCTAACAACAGCTTTGATTTAAACACTGACCCYGGGTAAGCAGGCTAGGGAGATTCGCCCGGCGGAATACTGCAACACGGCTGTGCGTCCCAGGCATATCCCTGTTGGCTTTGTCATAGCGGCTGTATTATCCGTAGGAAATGAGCTGTAGGATCTGCTCACACAGCAGGCTTTGCTTTAAAATGAATAGATGCCGTTATCAGAAAATGGTATAAAAGCCATAGTGCAGCAGAGGAATAGCCCGGTTGGTTTAATATGATAATATCTTGTTCCAATTATCCATATTTCATTTCTTGATAAGACATCTCCTCCCTCCCCATGCTCGGGCTGTGACAGTTTTGTCTGTTTGATAAATGCAAGGTTATTGACAAAATGGTGCAATATGGGCAAACAGAGCTGCACCCACGGCAGACTGCGACATTCCTAGATCAGCATTCACTTTTCATCAGCCAGGGAGGACACCCCAGCTCCTCGCAAAGGTTCAGACCTGACTAAGAAGACAAACATAAAGAAC
The DNA here is from genome assembly GCA_030449065.1 of Oceanodroma leucorhoa. Taxonomy (NCBI): domain Eukaryota; kingdom Metazoa; phylum Chordata; class Aves; order Procellariiformes; genus Oceanodroma; species Oceanodroma leucorhoa. The sequence goes on along the minus strand of JASVER010000060.1, from coordinate 5,280,560 downwards.
AGTTTTCCCCTTTAAAGCACCCCCTCCCTCCCTCCACCCAGTCTAGCCTCTCTGCAATATGACAAATGCAGAATCTTCTGGAATGACTTGATCCTGCCTCCCACGATTGCTTTGTTTGCAAGATCAGATCAGAGATATGTTTTTTTTTCCCTTCTTATATTGTCAAAATGTCAGTATTGAAGGGGAGCGTTCAGTGTCACAAATCAGATCAGCCTGCTATATGCAGAGTCTTTATTTTAAGAGCGTGAAATGAATACAACATGACTCAATTCATAAATCTCCAACCAAGTGCAGTAAAAATAAGAGCTTTGGCAGCCAAAGGGCTCCCGATCTTTGGGGTCACGAGCACACACCAGCCTCGCCGACCGCGCGCGGGAAGGGATGCACAGGAGCGATGGGGGGGTATTTCGGCAGCGGGGAGAAGTGTGCACACAACTCCCCCCCCCCGCCCCCGCCAGGGCTCCCCACAGCCTCGCCCCACAGGGCTTGGCAGCCCCCCGAGCCGGTGTGACCCCCCTGGGGAGTGCTGCACCCCAGGGYTGGCTCCTCTGCCCCGTGCTGGGGCAGGGTGGGGAGCAGCGGCAGGGATAGGGGCACGGCAGAGGATGCGTGGAGCAGCGTGGGGGGCCTGGTGTGGGGGGAGAGAAGGGATAGGGCAGGGAGGTGATGCGTGGGGCAGGCTGGGGGCTCTAGGGCGGGTGAGAGGGGCAGAGTGGGGGTCAGCAGGACAGGGGAGAGGGTGTGTGGGGGGCGGCAGGGCTGCGGAGGCAATGCATGGGAGCTCTAGGGCAGGGGAGAGGATGCATGGGGCAGGGTGGGGGGCTCTAGGGCAGAGAAGAAGGATGCGTGGGGCTGGGTGGGGGCTCCAGAACAAGGGAGACGATGCGTGGGGGGCTCTAGGGCAGGGGATGGGGGTCGGGAAAAAGCAGGGTGTCCCTAGGCGGGGAAAAGCGAAGGGAGCGGGACCCGGCAGAGGGTGTCGGGGGCAGCACAAGGACCGGAGCCGCACGGAGGGACGGCGAGGGGGCGGTAAGGGCGAGGGGCCGGGGCCCGCACAGCCCCGCGGCGCGGCCCCCCCGTCCCCCCCAGCCTAGCCCGGCCCCGGCCGAGCCCACCACCCACCGAGGGGGGCAGCGCGGAAAGGGCGAGGGGAGCGCGGAGTTGGGTGAGGGGGGGGGGAAGGGAAGGACGACGGACACGGGACGGGACTCACGTTCTTCATGGCGGCCGCCATGTCGTCGTATCGCTCGGCTTGCTCGGCCAGCCGGGCCTTCTGCACCAGCTGCTCGCGGTCCACCATCTTCGCGGGGCCGGGGGAAGGGCAAGGAGGCTGCGGGCTCCGGGAGGAGGAGGAGGAGGAGGAAGAGGAGGAGGAGGATGAGGAGGAGGAAGGGCGGCGACGGGAGGAGGGCGATCGGGCGGCGGCTCCTGGCGCTGCTGCGGCTGAGGCGACGGCGGCGGCTGCACCCGGTGCTGTGCGCGCGCCGCGGGCCACCACAACCCCCCTGCGCCCGCCCCGCCCCGCCCCGCCCC